>JAZHYW010000876.1:0-239669 GCA_037355805.1 Ixodes ricinus
GCGTATTGCTAAAGTTCCGAACTCCGAGAGATATAAAACAACGGACACAAACTGTGCTGCATCGATTACGCCTGAATGTGGCGTTTACTAGAAAATATCTTCATATGATCGGTCTTGTAGATGCAGCGCGTTGAACAGCATGCTCAACAACACACGACATTAAACATGTACTCTGCCACTGTTCAATGTACAGTTCTAAAGAAGAACACCAAATAATCCTTAAAACATATATAATCAGGACATTCAGCTCAGCCAAACCTAAGGTCCTTGGACTTCAGTAGCAAAATCTAAAGCAACCAACGCTTTACTCCGGTTCTTAAAGGACACCCACCTGGACCAAGAGCTGTAAACTGGACATCACTATTTTTAATTGACGTGCGGTTGTTTATTTTTCGCCAATCTGAGTGCGTATATATGTGCTTGTGTATGCGTGTGGGGGAGGGAGGATACGTGTGTATATCTGATCGCGCTCTTTCTTCACTTATTACTTGCCAAGTTCCAGCTACCCTCTTTCAATGCAAAGTAGCAAACCAGCTCTCACAAACAGGGTGACCTCTTTGCTTTCTTGCAAATAAGCATACCATTTTTTCTATCTTTCTCTTCTATGCCTTTATTACTTCGGCATTTCGTAGCTGCGTTATTGCTTTCTTTTTCAATGCAACGATAATAACCCATAACCAATACAGTGCTAATGGTTCCTGGGTAGAAAAGGAGGTTTTGTTACTTCCCCGAAGCCTAAAAGCAAAGCCGTATTGCTGTAGGCCTTCCTTTCATTCGTACAGGCGCTATATGGTGGAATAATAATAAAACTAATTCCTTTAGCGTTTCAGTTATCTGTGATCTCAGAATCAATAACGACATCACCCTACACCACGCAATAAAGTTACCAAGATTTGAATAAAGTCTTCTAGAAAATGGTAATTATTGTTCATTGTCGCGGGAAAGAGAACCATGGTGCACGAAGGCCAGTGCAGGTAAAATAAACAGAAGGCCCGAAAGAAGACACGAATATCTCATTCATGGCTGCGATGTTATGCTATCACTGGCGTTACATAAGAAGACTGGTCGCACTTAAAGAACCTCAGCAGAAATGAGTAAGCTAAATTTTTTTATCCTAAAATAATTTAAATATTTTGAACTGTTGAAAAATATGTGAATTAACCAGTTTGATTATTTACGTATAAAAAGTATGAGAAATATCTAGGCAATTGCGTTGCATACATGAAGCGTTCTAGCATCGCAAACGTTTAGCGATACTCTGAGTTTCTTGACGGAACACGCCTACGTTCATGGCACTCTCTTCATCAGATAGTTTAACATCGTACCATATGTGCACTTGATAGTTTCTCCTTTTATTGAAGCGGTACTACCGCTAATCGGGCTGATAAACCTGGCAATCTCCGGAGACCTTTTCATACTCTCGAGCTCCTCTCCCTGAGTGCGCACAGGTGGTCGGAGCTCCTCCTCGCCTGCCTCACTCCACCTTGCCTACCCCTCCGGTCAAGCATGACCTCCCCGTTAACTAGAGCTGGGCGATTGATCGATTAACCTTCCGATTAATCGATTAAGGCTTTAATCGCGATCAAAAGTTTTAACCGGTTAATCGGTTTTTTAATCGGTACTCAAAAGAAGTCCGTTCCCAGACAGGTGTTAAGAGCAAGGTTCAATTCTCGCGCTCGCGAAGCGTCACGTGTTCGAGGATATACATTACAGTTCTGCCTAGTCCAGACGAACAAGCTGGGCCCGCAATTGATCCCCACGCGACCGCGAAACGTCACGTGTTGAGGATCTATTACACATCCTGCCCAGGCAAGACAAACAAGCAGAAAAACAAGCTGGGAAGCTAACAACGCCATGGTTACTTGTTCCAGTATTCGGCACGTAAAAATGGACAAGTTCACGAGTATGAAAGGCAATCTCGCTGGAAAGTTTGGGTTTAAAGTAAACTCCAGCGGTGAAGTTTTTAACTCGAAGGAAGTCCACTGCATCATCTGCAAAAAGCCGTTTTCGTACAGTGGAAGCGTAAGTTCGCTTCAGTATCGCCTACGAGTGAAGCACCCATGTAGCTGCAGCAAGGACCGTCCGCCAAAACGCAGACAACAATCAACGCCTTCTCATCGAGGTTCCTTTCTCTGAAAAAAGAAGAAAGCATCGCCCAAGCTCTAACTTCTTGTCTTTCTGTCGGAGAATGTGGACCAACTTCTTTGTCTGCGGAGCTGGAGTAGAAATATGTGAGTCTTTGAATCGTTGAACTATGTAGCCCTCATTAGACCATTTGCTGTCTGAGCCCAAGCATCAAGGAGAATTTGGCAGGGATTGGTGTTCCACGCGCCGCACGTGCTGGCCCTCAGCAGTAGTAAATTTTCTAAAGCAAATACCCAAAACAAATGGCATCTTGCACGCGCGTTCGTCAATAATGCTTTCGTTTGGCTATTTACTTCGAATCTTTTATACAGGAAAGGCGTGCGCGGTGGCGCGTGGAACACCAATCCCTGCATTCTCCTTGATGCGCGGGTAAGACAGCAAATGGTCTATTCTAAATGTCCTTTGCGCCATGTAACAGAGAATAAAATAAGTCTTCAAAGGCAAGACGAGTTGTTGCATTATTTTTTATTAAAGTATTTATAAAAATCAACGCAACCGATTAATCGATTAAAGGGTGGCGATTAAACGGGTTAAAAATTTTAATCGACGCCCAGCCCTACCGTTAACCAATCAGCGTCGAGCACCTCACTCATCTTCTCCCACCCGTCGACTAATCAGTGTCGAGCCTCGCGTCGTCGTTTTTATCGGAGCTTCAGCAAATGCCGAACACCAAGCCAAAGAATGCTGGAAAGACACTCGATTAATAATCTAAATGGTCTATGTTTCGTTTCCGCCTGACGCAATCGCTTTTTTACTGCGATGGCCTCTTCACCCCAACTCAAAACCATGCGGTGTCGAGCATCGTGCTCACGCTTTTATCTTGCTTCAAGAAATGCGAAGCTCCTCAGCCAAAGAAAGTTTCAACATTAACATAAACCAGTAGCACCTGACGTCTGGTCGAACAGCCGGAACCCTGAGAGATTATTTTTCGTGTACACTAGGAAACCTGGCAGCAAAGGTGGGAGCGCCGTAAATCGCTACTGAATTCAGAGTATTCACTACAAATTTCCGAGTATGGCAATAAAAAACTCTGAAAAGTATTACCAACGTGTAAATCTGGTGGACACACAGAAAGGGTTTTCGTCGTCTATATGACTCGTTCATCATCGCGGGCGTTCTCACAAGAATACTAACAATCATAAAAAGCACTCGAAAATTTTACAATCGCCGTATTACGGAGCACAAGTAGTATAAGTACCTCTAGGTGCTATATTCATTTAGTGGACAAAAAAGCACAATATTTCACACGTATGACAAACGCGCTGCGTGAAATTATTTAGTTCACATAGTGTAAGGTGCAACGGTATTGCGTCGGAATGTTTTTTTTTCGCACTTTTACACGAGAACTTATTGGAACTAGTGGGACCCAAGTATACTCGCACGCGACGCCATTGACCAAGAAACCTCTTTGTTGCGGTGTAAATGCTAAAATAAAAACGAGCATTTTCTTTCAGTCTTTCCTTCGCAAAACTTGATGAAACTTTTGGAGATCGCAGTGCTGGCGTAGCCCTCCAGGGAAGATATTGGAATGCGGCTGGATAGATTGAACCCGAGGATTGTGAGAGCCCTCGATTTTGGTTCGCGATAGTCAAACATACGTCAAGCATTCGGGTAGTGAAGTAATGTAGGAAGTCGCTTCAATGACGACAATAGCCGAACTCCAACAAAATCTGGAATTCTAGCGCATGTCCTCTGCTTTTTCCAGCCCCAGCGCGTGATTATGACGAAGCGCTGGCGGACATATAATCAACTCGAGATCACGTGACCGCAAGTTATGGCTGCGGGAGCGGAGTTGAAGGGGGTGAACGCTGTTCGTTTTAGAGCGCAGCTCTTAGGCGCCACGTTTCCGGCTTGAGCGGCGTCGGCGTCGGCGTCGGCATGATCGGCGTCGGCGCATGATGTGGGCAGGTTTCCCCGGCATAGACTTGGCGGTAAATTTTCCCCGCTAACTTTAGCGGAAATATTTTCCGCTGATCTAGCGGAAAATTTTCAGTCCGCTATATTTATGGAAAATTTTCCTGCTTAATCTAGCGGAAAATTTTCCCCGCTAAATTTAGCGGAAAATTTTCCCCGCTTTAAATCTAGCGGAAAATTTTCCTCGCTAGATCTAGCGGAAAATTTTCCCGCTAGATCTAGCGGAAAATCCCCTTCGAGGTCACGTAACCCCCAGGCCACGTGACCCCCCCACCCCCCAAGGTCACGTGACCCCCCCCCCCCCCCCCTGTGCCTTCCCCTCCTCCCCAAGGGCTGACGCTCTAATTCGGCGTTGGCAGGGAGTCGCTAAACGGCTTTCATTTTGTTTTATTTGTTTATGCGACGGTATTTTCCGTCGCATAAACAATTGAATAAGGAGAAAACTATCCCGTGTTTCATAGGTTATAAACGTCAGGGATTTATTCTAAGCGGTATGTACCAAGGGAAAAAATGGTTATTTCTTTAATTAAATTGTTTTTAGGCATGAGCAGCACTGACTGTAGCATGCCAAGGTAATTATGCAACAAAGAAAGTGGGTTGTAGTCTGCTGTATGAAAAAAATACTAGGATGATATGAGCAAAGGACCATCCTATTCGCTTAATAGAGGCAGAGTTTAGAGAAGGGACAGCGGGCATTCTCTCCTGAAAAGCCCGCATGCAAAATATTCGTGCTTTCTATATAGAAAAGGCAACAGCTAACGAAGCCGAGCCAGCGCTTCTTCGCTAAAATGGGACGTGCTCACGCAGAATATTCACGTGAGGACATCCTTCCTGTCTCGTACATCGGTGGGTTACCCCTTGATCGCAAGGATTGGCTGTTTACGTCCTCCGTAGAATACTAGACCGCAGGCTTTGTTCAAAAATGCTCCAGAAAAAAGTCATCTATTACTCCAGGTACGATAAACCAGCAAGGAATAACTGATTATAATGCAATTAAATGCAAAGGTGCAAGCGAGCTGAACAAAATGACGAAAATAATCCCTGGATAAGGGGAACAAGAGGGATAAAGGAGAAGCACAAATCTCCAAACACAGCTTAGGTGAATGCGGGACCGACCTTCTCCAGGGATTATTTTCATCATTCTTGTCCAGCTCGCTCGCACCTTTGCATTAAATTGCATTATAATTATAACCTTAAAAATGCAAGCCTTTCACCCCTTGTTCTTGTTAGACTGGCGGCATCTGATAAAACCTGTTTCCGCTCTACTGACGTTTAACGCCTGGTTGGCTCCAGTTGGTAAAGCGCCCCACTGGAAATGTGGAGAGGTCCCGGGCTGGATACCCGGACCAGGCGGATTTCTTCGGTCGTGCAGCAGCTTCTCTAGGATAATTTTCGTCAAAAAATTACTTGGGTCATAAATTTAAAGACAGAATAAAAATATACCTGCAGTTGAAGTAACCTCTAATTTCTGGCATTGACAAGTGTAGGGCGTCGTTAAAAATAATCAGTGATTCTGAACTAATAACACTTTTTACAAAGTTTCCTTCATTCGCTTTTTGGGCTAGGGAGGAAGGATACTTTAAACAGGCAGTTCTAAACAGCTCGTAAAACAGCAGGCTGGATCGGGTTGAAAACCCACACTTTCAAGCACTCTTTCGGAGAAGAATCGAGCACGCGAAACCTCTCCAGTCTTTAACTGACGAGAATATTGCAGACTCTTTTTTAAACAATGCCTATGGTTTGTATTACTTAAAAGGATTGCCTCACGAAAGCTTAATAGATCGACTGGTGACCCCATGTGAAAATCTTTAAGGCATAGCCGTGCTTAATTCGTAGAATGATTTCATTTTTATTTTTTCTTCTTTGGGGGGTGGGGAGGGAGGGGGAGTGGGGAGAGAGCTGGAGCACGCTGTGGAAAGAAAGGGCTTCGTAAAAGGATGCGTGCTTTCAACTCGACACATTTCACTTGGAGACACTGGTTGCTTCTTAACGACAACGCTAGCTGTTTTAGTAGGTAGGGGCGGCCTGCTGTCCTTCCCTTTCGAAACGTTTACCGAGCTTGTTCGCACTACAACTGTGATGCCACAACATTCACTAAAAAAACCGACAAAGTTCCAGATTTTCTTTGAGGCTTTTCATCTTGCCCATTAAATGATGATGACAATGTTAGGATCTGAGTTCGTTTTCTTTCTGAATTAAGTTATTGTTAGTTCTTGTTCTGAAGAACCCTCGACCTCGCCTCACCGTTCACGCTGAGAGTGCAGTGCGTTCCTTGCCGACGGTTTCTGAAACATCGGAGCTAATTTCAACAACAAGGGGGTGAGGCTTGGTTTACAGACCATGTGTAAACGATGAAACAGTATTGCAGGACGTGTCTTGTAGCTCTGTAGCAAGTATCGTCTGTTGTTAAAAAGTTTAAATAAAAATGTAATTATTTTTTTACCGTCAACGTCACTCTTCCTCGTCGCTTGTGTCGTCAGCCGCGATTGAGGAGAGCATATTTATTAACATGACGCCTCTCCCGATGTGAAAACCTTTCCCGGCGCAGTCAACAGGACGGCGGCTGGACGCGGCCGGAGTGAACTAATCCGGTGGCGACAAGCAAGTGCGCATTCGTCACATTTGGAGTCGGGGACTATCGCAAGTATCAAAGAAATATTGTGCCGGCGAGAAACAAAATTCGTCTACAGTACAGAATGTTTGTTTTATACCATTCCGCTTTCCTGTGTCATATCCGGGTCCAGATACAAACAGATCAAATAACCAGATTCAAGAAAAAGCTGAGTAAAAGATAGTATACGACGAAGCTGATTAACAAAATTGTATTTACGAAACTAAATTATGGTAATTTTAGAGAGCTACGATTTGCATAACTTACGAACGACCTAGCTAAGTTATTGTATACCGTAGGAAGAGTTTTACAAAATCTGGCCTCAGGGGTACATGAATTTGTATTTTCCTCTTTATAAGCACCGGTAGCCTCCAAGAAAACTCCTTGCGTCGAAAATTTTCCGCCTTAAATTTCTCTCGGTAATATCAGCAGCTGACTCCAGCAAAGGTACCCCGTAGCTGAATCGTAGTCACCACGATAATACCTTACTGCTTACACTGCACCTCGCTTCACAGTGCTGGTTGTTGTAAATAGTGGACATGTGCGGCAAAGTGGTTTATAACCTTAACCTATATAAACATTAAAAAAGAACATTAGAAAATGTGAAAAAAGTTCTTTTTTTAGCAAAATTTAGTTTTTTACTTAGCACAGCTTGCCAGTGCCACTTAGAAACAATATTTTGTCGAAAGTGTCGCCCATTGACGGCTGTGCTTCTATTTTACATTTCGTCATCCAGCCAGCAAAGGGGAAGGAATATGACAAGACACGCTTAAAGCGTCTCTGCCAGTCACAGGCCTCTTTGGCCTTTGACTGCCACACACCGACATATGCCTCTCGCCTAGCCCCAGCTCTCGTGCCAGAAACGCCCCACCTAACAGCTGCACGGTAACTGGCGCCACGAATGCGCCCATTCATGGGCGAGCACGTTCGCCTCCATTCAGTCCAGAGCGGAGGGCACGCCGCTAGTGCGACACGAACGACCCGGATCCATTCGTCGCCGCCTCGTTTCTCCATACTCGAAAGACGGCTCCTGAGGGCGACGCCGTCGATTTCGCGACATTTCGGGTGGGGAAGGAATGCTAATATTACACACTTAGCTGGTACTCGTGTATACTTTCTCCACGACGTGCCGACTGGCATACACGCTGTCTTGGCGTCTGACATCGAAATACTTTCGGCACGTCACATATCGTCGGGGCTGCTACTAGCAATCGCGGAGCTGAAACATTCATTCTTAACACGATGTCGCCTTACAGTGTGCAAACCGAGTAGTAACACGCAATATGTGTTTCGCCATGATGCCAGATTCCCGATAAAGATTCAACGCGCTTCGATGTAGCTTCGACGAAAGTGGGCTTCGAAGGTGGCGCGATCTATTAATAAGATTCATAGTTCAACTGTGTAGACTGCATCGTCCGTCAAACCGTACAAGTAATTCTCCCAAGAACAAATTTTCGCGCATCATACTCGTGAAAATATTGGCCGTCAGGTTCGCCACTTAAGCAAGAGCGCGAGCAGTCTTTTCTATTAAAAGTAGGACTGGGGAATTTGTCGATTAACGTACCGATTAATCGATTAATGATTTAATCATGATTAAATATTTCAACCGATTAACTGGTAGAGCTTTAACGAAACGAACGAAAGTAAATTTAAACGCTTTCACCACGCAGACGTGGAAGAGCACACCTGTATGAAGGGCAAACCTTCGGTAAAATGTTAACCTGAAGTGAACTGCAGGGCGAGATTTGTAACTCCAGACAAGTTCATAAGGTTACGCTTGTCCCGTCCACTTCAATGTCGTATGACCGTCCGTTTAGTTCAGCAGAGATTTCTCTGAAAAATCAAAGAATGTCCCTCTTGCCGGAGAATATCAACGAACCTCTTTGCCTCATGCACCTGAAGTAATAATCTGTGATTGTGAGTGTTGTGCAACTGTTCTCAACTGTACATCCAGGTTATTCATAATCGAAATTCTCTATTTCGCCGTTTATCACATAACTTCCAAAGACAAAAAACCTTAAAACGATTTTTATAAGAAATAAACGAGGCCGATTAATCGATTAATTAATCGAATAAAGGATGGCGATTAATCGGGTAAAACGTTTTAATCGACACCCAGCCTTTAATCAGAACACCTTCTAGACAGACTTGTACTCGTTGCTTAAAAAATATAATGAATTACAATTACAAATTACCGAGCCTCAAATGAAATGGATCACCGTTACAAATTACTTTCGCTGAAAAGTAACGGATTACTTTACTGGTTACGTTACAAATTACTTTCGCGTTACTTTTTCCGTAAACTTATCCAGAAAACAATAGAAACAATCTTATTATTTTTCAAAAATGCTCTGGAACGCTACTTTCCATTTGTCATACGCCCGTATTATGGTAGTCCTTGTACAAATAAAATATTGTATTTAAGAAAAAGAGTGCAGGTGCACTCCGTTCACCTGTAAGCTGACAAGGCACCGAAAGCTGCAACCACATCCGCCATCTCGCTAGTCTTACGGCCTCCGGAAATGATCCCTGGAATTGTGCAGACAAAGCTCGAGGCGCGCATGCTCAGTAGCAGCGTCTACTTTCGCTACGAGGATGGGAGTTAAAGAAGCGATCTACGAAAGCCCCCTTTGACTCGGGTACTTCGCCTGTTATTGATAAAAAAAGAAAAACTTGGTTCCAACCTTACAATGTATAGCCAATGCAGAATGCAGGTGTTCCACCTAACCTTGTTGTGTTTCCGTAGATTAGAGTTTGTTGTTCTTGCTGATGACATAGCGTCCTTTTTGGAAAGCAAAGTATGCACTGAAACTCTAGGTTTTCGTTCACCTTAATGCCCTGAATTTTGAACATCTCATTAAGAGATGGCCATGGAGACGACGGACACTCCATGACCGAAAACTCAACCAGTCAGAAAACGAGTGGCGGTTACAGGTTATCGATCGTTCATCGGTTCTATCTTTTATACCAATATTCGTGGAGGCCAGGGGAGGGGAGGGCATAGAGAGCAAGAGAAGCGGTGGCCATCGGTCTCAGAAAACAATAGACGATCACACCACTTTTACGCGTTCTCTCTCTCTCTCTCTCTCTTTCAGCACTCCTTAGATGGCCTAACCCCCCCCCCCCCCCTTTATGTTGACAGGTAACTGTAAAGTGAGGAGTGGATTCGACCGCCGTGCCCAGACAAGTAAACCAAAAAAAGTACCGTCCGTGCCCTCGAAGACGATGCTCTTAGCCTCGCGCCGGGCGGTTTTCAGCCGTGCCTCAAGAGCATGCTAGAATAAAGTAGCGTACATCAAATACAAAGAGAATTCGGCCCCCTCGCGCGAGCTACATCGTCTTTTACGCAAGTTGTGAACCCGCGAGCCGAGGGGTACGGGCTCCCGTTTGATGTATGTGCAGGTGGCGGGAGATGGCGAAGAAGTTGGAAAGGGTGAAACGGTGTAAAATACAAAAGCAAATAAACATGAAGAGATTTATCGTGCCCGGGAGAGGTAGAAAAACACGATGGAAGTTGACGGAGAGCCTACTCGGCGTTGTCTTAGTTGATCTTTGTCTTTCGTAGATTTGTACATGCCCTGCCCGTTTTTCTAATGGTTTTTGTGACCGGTCACACCGCTATTCTCTGTTTTCTGATGTTTTCTACTTTTTTAACTTGCTCTCTTTATGCTGCTGAATTTTCTGCTCGTATTGCTCCAGCTACTGTATCATGCTCATATTTTTACAAAGTAGGGAGTAATTAAAGTAATCCGTTACCAATATTTTGTAACGAAATTATAATACAAATTTGTTCCGAAAAAGTAACATGGCAATAACAAAATTACTATAAAAAGTAACAGATTACACGTGATCCGTGATCCGAACGCATGTCTGCAGGCAGATTAGTTACCAAGTGTGCTCCTAGATACCAAGCCCGGATTGCTGGATATTCAATGTCGCGAAAAATGGCAAACGCGGGGCACAGATTGGACGCGCTCGCCCTAGCGTTTAGCCGAGGTCCGATCCTCTCCTCACTGACTGAAGACCAGTCTCAGCCGAACGCTGGTGCAAAAATCTGTGACCTTGTTATCGAGGAGGCATTGCTTACGCTCGGGGACAACTTACTGCGGCCTTTCCCAAGAGGGAAGGAGTGCGTGTGCGCAGCTTTATTCAGGGGCGCTCCAGCCCGTGTTCCTGCACGTAATGACTGCGTAAAGACATAAACTTGTTCCCCGGTTTGAAAGCACGCTTCAAAGATACGAGCTTGTGCCTGTAGCCTCGTTTGTTGCCCTGCAAGCCTAAGGCAACAGTTACACTGCTTGCACACCCTATACAAAAGACACGATGTTCGCTGCAGACATCTGATGACAGATTTATCTGCGGGCACGTCTCAACCATATGTTCTAAGCATGCTTGCTTCATACATGCTTCGAACACATGTCTGCAGGCAGCTTTTTTATTAGCGACGTGACAAGACTGTTTTATATACAAGGGAGAAACACGCCTCAGTGTGCACACTGTCTTCGGTACGATGTAGTAACACTGTGAACGCAGTTTAAGGCTCCCATCTATACGAGTGGCCGTTCGCGCAGAAAAACGCCACTCTCTGGGAATTGAGGTGAACGATCGTCTACGCGGACACGGGTTCGAAGAAAGCATACTCAGACTCGGAAAGCAGAAACCCAATCAAGACTCCGGGCGAAACGGGTGCGAAGGATTCACGACATTGCAGAAACGGCTACTCCGCGACAGAAACATCACGTTATACGACTCGACTAGGTGCCGGCACACTCGGTCATACGGACGAATGAATGGGCCAACAGCGTGGCACGAGCGTAAGACGCGAATGCAGGAGAGCACGGAGGCCTCGGACATATCCGAGCGTTGAGGAAACCGCGAGATCGACGGATGACGTAACAGACTCCGCGGAAAAACGACTATAACCAAAGAACGGCACTTTGCTCCGACCTAGACACAACGCCGCTGTAGTTTAACATGCATAACAAAGAGCTCACGACGATGACCCCGGGGACTCAGTCGTGCGGCGGCCCAGGTTCCGGTCAGACCGACTGACGCCAACAATACCCTAGCGCCGGCACTCGGGCAAAAGTAATTCGAAGACAAACAGGACAATGTGCAGAGACTGCAACGTGCCGGCGCCCCCCCCCCCTCCCCCGGCCCCAAACACCTACCATAGGAGTGACCAAAGTACTCCGAAACGTGGCAACGGTCACTGTTGGAAATAAAGCCAGGACACCGACCCACAAGCTACGAAGAGTGAATTCTACCCAAAAAGGAGACGCCCGCACAGGTCCGTCTTCTGTCGCAACAATTTTACCACTGTCAAAGCGGAGATTCGGGAACCTTGCTTCGACACGGTTCGACACGGAAGGCTTCATCATCCTAACATGCTGCTTCTGGCGCGGTAAGTCAAGATCGGTCTTGTGAAAGCATAATAAAGCCTTAAAATAAAATTGTATTAAAAACCTAATAATTTAAATTAAATCGGTATAGGCTCAATGAAAAGAAAATGAAAACCTTAAACTACAGTGCTACTATTATATAACGGCAGCTTTGATCAAGCTAATGAATTACACGAATTTACACTTTTCAAATTTTAAATATCAAGGAGCATTTGTTTTTTCCTGTCATAACCCACACAAGATATTCCTAATTAGACTATAATTTTGGCCAGTGAACATGCGACGATACTGCACTAAAATAAAGTGCCGAAGAATTTTGTTGCGTGACGAGAAAATTAAAATTATTTCAACACTAAACAAACGAAAGATGTTTACAATCATCTGTAACGCCGAATTAGAACGCAGCTCTTGAGGAGGAGGAAGGGAACGCATGCAGTTGAGGCTATGGCCCTCCTGCTCTCCTGCTCGCCTCCCATATAGTGGAAAATTTTCCGCTAAATTTGGCGTAGAAAATTTTCTGCTAAATTTGGCGGTGAAAATTTTTTGCAAACTTTAGCGGGGAAATATTTTTTGCTAAATTTAATGGGGAAATTTTTCCGCTAAATTTGGCGGGGAAAATGTTCCGCTAAATTTAGCGGGAAAACTTTTTGGCTACATTTGGCGGGAAAAATTTTCCGCTAAATTTGGTGGGGAAATTCTGCCGCTAAGTTTAGCGGGGAAATTTTTCCCTATATTTAGCGGGGAAGCGCGGATGTTATCTCGTATGATACAAAATGTCAGTTTCACCATCTCTTTTTGTTGTTTACTCCTAGCAAAGCACGTTTGATGTATAATAAACGTATAACCACGTCAACCTACCTAACGCCAAATCTCCATCTCCTCCCTACCTCCAAGTGCCAAACAAGAATAAAAACAATTGTGTGAGATTTTTAGCTTTAAGTCTCATAATGCAAGAATTATTGAAGTTGCGATAATTTTACATAATTTAGAATACATTAAACAGTCGTTTCGGGGAGTGAAAAGCCTTTATTTTTATCAAATTACCCGATACATTGAACGGGAAAATTAAATTGGTGTATAGGTCCCCTGACGTCACCTCATGTGTCATCAAATTTCTCGCCCAATTTAGCGGGGAAAGTGCATTGACCTACAGGTCATGTGAGGTCAGATTACGTGACCTCCTCAACGTTCCTGCTAAATTTAGTGGAAAATCTGAATTGGTGTCTAGGTCACGTGACATCAGGTCAAGTGAAATCAATTTTAACGCTAAATATAGCGGGCCATGTGACATCAATTTTCACTCTATATATGGCGAGAAAAGTGAATTGTGTGGTTTGGTCACGGGACGTCGTGCAATGTGACGCAATTTGTACGCTAAATATGGCGGGGAAACCCAGTTGGTGTATCGATCATGTGACGGCAGGCCACGTGATATTAATTTTTATGCTAAATATAGCGGGAAAACTGACTTGGTGTACTGCTTCACGTGATGTTAGCTATGTGACATCAATTTTGTCTCCAGATATAGATAGAAAACTAAATTGGTGTGTAGGTCGTGACATCAATGGACGTCACGTGATCTAAACACCAACTAAATTTCTCCGAAAACATTTAGCGGCAGATGCAAGGACGGACAGACGGATGGACAGACAAACTTTTGGAATTGGCGGGTTCCGTTAAAAATAATTTCATGCTTCAGACAAGGTATAGGGTTTATGGACTGTCTTCCCAATCACGGCTAGTGATTCCGATGAAGAAGCGGCTGCGGAAAGGTGAGTTTGCGATCAAAATAAACGTACCTTTACTTTTATCTACGTAATCGAACTATGAAACTGCCCTTTGTGTCCAGCGCAGGGTTTTGAACGTTGTGCAAGGGAGGTAATTCCACCTTAAAGCGCTCACAAAGCGGGGTTTCGGTGCTTCTCTCCGACTGGTTAGGTGCTCCGTTTCTCTTCGGCGGAGAGCAGGGTTTTCCCAAACCTCCAAAAAAAAAAAACAACCTGCTCTTCAAAAAAAAAAAACGATTGCATTTCACGATGAAGTTAATTGACACTGAATTACTCAATTTAGTCCCCAGAAACAAACTCGGAAAATACTCCTTCACGAAATTCCGCTAAATATAAAGTTCGCGAATACAAAATAGGTCAAAGTGTGTACGTCTTTTTTTAACGTTCTGTCGTCCTTGAACGTACAAACTACGCAAACGTGATTAAAATAAAAAATAATATGTTGCGACATGCGGCGATCTTAACTTTGCATTAGATGTGATGCTTTTTAATCACTTTCATTCCAGGCGTGACGTCGCGTGAGCGTGAGCGTTGTGGGTTGATTGAAATTCCCGCGCGAGTTTATGTGACTGTGACGTCATGAGCCTATGGACCAATCCAAATTTTCCCGTCACAACGCCGCCGACGCCGACACCGACGCCGACGCCGACGCCGGCTTTTCTGTGACACGAGCTCCTTAAAGAGCGATCCAAACCAACTTAAAGCGCGTAGGCCGTGCGGCTCCCGGAAATCACGTGTTTTGTGACGTCGCGCTGGTTCCTTCCGCCTTCCGGGCGCGCGTAAGAAAGTTAGATGATTTCAACTTTTTCTGAACACGCACGAAAACGCGCTGTGACGTAGTAGGGCGCTCCTCTCTCATATCCTCTCCAGGCCAATCGGGGGAGAGCAGCAGTTCCGGCTTCCGGAACGCAACTTCCGGGGAGCGCATGGCCTACGCGCGCACGAAAACGCGTTGGTTTGAATCGCGAATAAGGAAATAAAAAAAAACCTTACAATTTTAATTTCGGGACATGGTCCAATAAACTAACGTACAAGACGACACAACACAAAATTGATATTGCGTGTCGTCATGTCCGTTATTTTTTGTCCCCTTGTCTCATGGTTTCGATTATGACGTTTCAAATTCAAATTCAAAACTTTATTTTGCCAGACGAACATTGGTGGGGTCTCCCGGAACTAAAGCTGTTCAAAGCAGCTTGACGGGGCTGGAAGCCCGTTACATCAGCTACAACAACGACAAATAAAAAAAATTGTTTGCGTTTTAATTTTTTTTTTTTTAAAGAAGCAACAATCTTTTTCAATTCCACATATTGACGCCCATACCGAAGAATGAAGTGAATTCCAAGCTGCGAGCAACAATGCTAGAGGTTGATCTCCAGAAATAACTGTGAACATTCGTCTAAATTTTGACAGTTCACGTGTGAGAGCGCAACATTCTGAATTGGTCGGCCAGATTGCTGCGAAAAAAAATGAAGTGTTGGAGAGCGAAGCGGTGAAAAGAGGATGATGGATGGCTGCTCAAATGGCGGTCTTTCAATGTCGTTGCCTCGAGATCCAGAGAAATGTGCAAGTACTGAAAGCGCGGCGCCGTGGGGTGAAGGGATGGAATGTTCTTCGGTGATTGATGTAAACAGGTTCATGAATCTATCATTACCGTCTCCTCCTCTCCCCCAACAAGGAATAAATACAAAAAATAACGAGGAATTTTAGCCAGAGAGCTTAAGCACCTTGAGGAGTTCCAATGACGAAGAAAGTGTTTATGTATGCGCATCTAAAATAAATATCATATAAACAGCAAAAAAAAACTTTTTTTTACTTTTTTAATTAATTCTTTTGCGTCTTTTTTTTTTGCGAACATGTAGGATTTGTAATATAAGTTGTTCGTGGAGAAAGAAAACGAAATTAAAGGGAGAAATATAGATGGAATCTTTATTGTTCACATGAGTGTAAGCTGTCATCCCCGGTAGGAGCGCGTATAGAGTGCGTTTGTGGACTCGTAAGATGAAGCGCACCAGGATAAATAATAGTTTTACGTGATAACATATTTGATATATAAATATTTTTTTCTTTGCTTCCATTTTATTACAGGTTTTTAGCTTCAGGATTTATTTTTCAGAGGTGTCTCAATGGAAATTCACCTTCTCAGCTTGAGATTTCTGCCAGATTCAACCTCCAAACATGCAAAATCACTGCTACAGAAAAATTATTTGTCGCCATCTTAATATGTACAAAACGCATGCTGGTTACGATGTGATTCGGAAAAAAATCCAACTCAGACGCCATACTGACATGTGATTTAAGGCAAAAGTCTGGGCAGGGCTGCTTACCAGTCGCATAGAAAGTGACAGTTTCACTATATCATAGGTGGAAGCAAATATCAACACGAAAATTTAACGAATCGCCCTACCCCGGTTCGAGAATGCGGCCACCGGAAGTAATCGATCACCTATATTACCACCCTACACTTTTACCCGGGTGAAGCGGTGTGGAAGGTAGCTGGCTACATGCTATGAGGCACTACTTGCGCTTGATCACCATCGTTTTTGTAACACGTTTCTTGAAATATTTTCGACGCGCCAGACGTGGCCTTGCAGAACCCGGGAAAAATTATACGTGTTATAAACTCAGCACCACAGAAAGCACAGCCTAGCTAGTTCTGAAAGCAAGCGCAGTGCAATCAGCGAGTGTGTGGGACGCGTTGAGCGGTGATGAAGTGCGCTGTGATCTCAAAAACTAAGTTAAACCGATCCAGAATTGACGCCGTGGGTGAGATCTTAATTTTTAGACGAAGTTTTGGAAGTGCATTGGACACACTTTCATTTCTGAGGCTAAGTTTGCTGGATGGACCGTAAGTAGCGTTATAATGAAATTGTATATCCGGGATTGGGCCTATGCCATGGATCCGGGTATGTTTTAATTGCACAATAGCAAATCTCTATTCAAGTCACAACAAAGCAGCACCTTAGTTCCAAGTAGCGGTAAGGAGGTTTTCAGATCGGTATATGTTGTAGAATGGGTCTTAGCTGTGTGGTATAGAGCGCGCTGGCGTATGCAAGAGTTTCGCCTGTAGCCTTTGTTTTACTACTACTTTATAGGAAGTGCGAAAAGGTCACCCTTTATACCACCTCGAGTTCTTTAACTGTAGAACTCGTTCTTTATTCATTTCGTCGTTCACCCGCGAGTGCTGCAATTAGAAGCCCATAATGCAGTTAAACGTCGGTCGAGTCATGTGCGCTAGGGAAATAGCCCGCGATCAGGTTTCACGCAAAATTCACGGTGTGGTTTTTGAACTGGCTTTCAACTTCTTCATCGGCGCAGATGAAATCATTTTTGTTTTCCTATTGTAGCCACCTCTATAATTTTCTATTTTAGTCTTTTTCTTAAAAGATGAAATAGTTTTAGCAAAACGCTATAGTCGGTGACAGGTCAAGAACGAAGTGGAAGCTCCTCCCACCTCTTTCCACTTTAGCAGAGAGAACTCTGGAGAGGAGGCGACCTCCTCTCCACCGTTCGCTCTTCTAAACTGGAAAGAGGTGGGAGGAGCTTCCACTCCTTCTTGACCTGTCACCGACTATAGTCTTAACTTTAAAATAAATTTTATGATAAATCAGAAAAAAGAGGCTCTACGGGTTGTAAACAGAAATATGTTGATGTATGTCTTATAAAGGTTTTATTCAATAAATGGGTTCACCAGTGTGATCTCGCACCGGCGCGATTGGTCAGCTCATTCGATGAGAGCATTAGGCCGGTACAAATAGCCATATATTATATTGAATATCGTGATATTTCTTAATGTGTTAGGAATTTAAACATGTTCAAAAGCGGGTTTGTGAATATTAGTTTAAGCTAGATACACTTTAAATCAAATAATAATTAAGTACTATGCATTATGTGCTCTGATTTCAAGTATTTAAAACTTTAAGACAAACAATAAATGGCAGTGGTAACATGAAGAAAGAAACCGTCGGGAGAATTTGAACTTGCTAAATTTATATTTATTTGGTTTAACAATATGCATTATTGATGATAATAACAGTCTATAAAGGTACCATTCGCTAGTACCTTCATTTAAAGTGTAATAATTAAATAAAACTGCACTACTCTAACCAGTGACTCATATTAAGTTACACAATAAATGTCGTCTTTTCTTCACGAGATATCTTGGACCTATGCTTCACCTCACATGCCCGAAAGTCTAAAAAACACCGGCATGCAGGCGCTTTTTTCAAAACATTTTCTAGCATGCCGCATATTTTTAAAATAATTATTGAACAGATATCATAAATATGTTTTCTGATACAACATGTTGAACACTTTTCTTAATCTGACCGCCCTGATTCAAAAGAGTTTCTGTGAGACAAAATACCAAAACTACAAAACAAGCACAGCCAGGAGGGGCTTGTGTAGGTGCGAACGCGGATAACGCATGGCCGCTTGGCCGTCTTCTTCGGCGGCAGTTTGGGGCCTTGGCTGTTACCGTGCATCCCGTGCTCGGAAATATTTGGTGCCGACTCGTTTGCCGGTAAATGAAAAAACGACTAAGACATAATATTCCGCTGAAACCGCGAATTTATCCCGAGCTTTAGACTGTCGGTCAACGACGCTCAAATGCATTGCTGTTTGTGCTGCTGGGGCAACATCATTGAACCTCCAACGGAAGAGAGGGTTGGCTTCACTACACGACAAGTTGCGGCAGAACGCGTAGGTGGCTCCACCGCACGGCAGTCAAACATATATTTTTTGTCCTCTCTCTTTCGCTTTCCACTGCACGGAGCCGACAAGCATTGCTTAAGTATATATGAGGCGCTGCTCAAACTCGAGATACTCACTTTGGGGCCTCAGTTATATTTCCCCGCTCCCATCACTCCCACTGTGCCAACCCTGGAACCGAGAAGCAAGATCCAAAGAGGTATCGAGAGAACTTTGTTTTGTGAATGCTTACAGAGTGGTAACACGTTAAACTTTCGAATGACATGTTTAAAGTAGCAAAATTCTTTGGGCCCAAATGTTTTTTTACAGCGGAGCTGTTAAAGACTAGGTTCTCCAAGATCGTGTCCCCCGCAAAGAAATGAAGACACCAAACTCTGGACACCTACAGCCATCTATGAGCGACGGCGGGAAGCCACGTATCTGGTTGCCGCCGTCGCTCATAGATGGCGGCAGCCTTTCCACTCTGGCTTGCCGACTTGCCGCCGGCTATTACTTTCCATTGTACAGCTCCGCTGGTCTTCCTTCTTCACCAGAGTGGAAAGGCTGACAGTTTTTTGTCTGGCCTTTTAGGGCCACAAGACAAGTACTGTGGCCCTAACTAACGACCTAGAACAACACCACATTGGGCCTAAATTAAGCTTTCAGAATTCCCAGACTTAAGCTAAGTTAGGCATCTCTGTGGTGTGCTGCCTGGGCTACTCGTTCTTTTGAAGGAGGTTAAATCCGGCAGAAGAGTACGACTGTTAACCTGCGGATTTTTTGGCGATCCATTTCAGTAGTAATTTAGCCAGTGCACGTGGGTGCAACATCGCCTTTTTATACCGAGCCCGCCCATATTGAGACAATTTGGAACATCCAGGAGCAGTGTGAATCAAACCTGGGGCACGTGAAACTGCACCTGGAACTTGTTCAGACATAATAAACTTAAACATAAACATAAACCGGAAATTGGCGAGGAGCTACTAAAATGACAGTTCACAAGCCGCGGATGGCTAAGTCTTTCCCGAGCTCTCGTTTGTCTTAAGTGTTCTGTGCAGCGCTTTTGAAAAAGAGGAAGCACAAGCGAGTGAATTTAGAATTTGTTTTGTAGCTAGCACGTTCATTATAATAAACAACGTATTTCTTAAGACAGGCCAAATCGTTCCAGCAAAAAAATACTCATCACACAAAAAAATATCTTGATGTTAAATATATTTTGCCAAAGGGCCTATGAACAAAAATATAAAGGTTCGGTTTATTAGGCTCTTGAATACGTTTGACTAAATATATTTTTAAATAGTCAACATAAAGATATGGTTTGAATTGGGAACTTTCTGGGCATCTTCGAAGGCCACTAAATTACTGCACTTTACAAAAATATACGCTGTATTGTTTCTTGTCAAGATCAGCAATAACGCTGGTAGCAGACGGCCGTTTGTCACTGGAACACATGGCACGAGGAGAGTGCCGCAGAGTTCTAAGCTTGTAGAAATATTTTGAATGGTGTTCCGTTTGATGTACCCAGCGGTGCGTTGTACATATTCAAATAAACGGGACAAAGCACCAACAGGCGATGGCGATTTCTGCCCATCACAGACGCAGGGATCAAAATTGAGAAAAGTGCGGACATGTTAAACACAATTCCTAGCCGGTAAAAATATCTACGTTCATACATATGAGAAGGTTGAAGCACATGTTTCCACTCTTGTGGAAACGTTTGATGACTGGTTGGTAACAAGTTTGATAACAATCAAGTGTCTGCTTAAAAAAGATGCGGTACTCAATCACAGATAAAATGCTCATGCTAGTGTCTCACTGGTTCGAACCTTAGACAGAAACCTGAGGTTTTCACATTTAATGTATGTTTATTTGAAGGTGATTTTTTATAAACAGTATACTTAGAAATGTAGGTTGTTTTGACCAAACTACTGTAATATAAAGAAGGAGAAATAAAGCTAGCAGTACATATTCTTAATACTCTATTTTGCGACAAAAACTGGCTTAACAAAGGTGGTGGATGAACAACTAAAATGCTTCACTTGCTTTTGCCGTCTCAAAATGGAAGTTTGTTGAGAGACGGACAATCGAGGGACATCATTACAACATGTTTTTAAAGCTAGTTTTAAAATTGAACACTTCGGGCTGCGAGTTAAATTGATGGGGCTGCGTGCCAGCTTTTATACTATTTTTATACGTACGCTGCATGTGGCAACGTTCTCAATAATATTTTAGGTATACTACCATGTTTTCTATATGGAAGTAAAACTAAATTGCGCTTTACTTTGTGCCACATGATAAATTTGACAGTCGAAATACTATTCCACAGTGCCAACCTTATTTTTCCTCGTGACTTCATTTTTCACGCCGTAAAAAAGTGAGGCATTCGTCAGCTGTCAAAAGAACAACGTTCGATTAGATTTCTTTTTTTTGAGAGGTAGTGCTAGAAATTAATTGTCATAACCGTCTTACTTAAGTTCTTATCTCTAATTCAGAACTACGCCGTTTCACTTAATGTCATGGCAAACAATTTCACTTTCGCGTTTTTTGTGTGTTTTTCTTTTTGTTTTTGTGCGTATTTAAAATTATTGCAGCCCTTGTTCGCGGCCCGAAGCAACTAAAATTTGTATTCGTGATTTCTTCGATAAATGTCCAGTTTCAAAAGGTAAATGTATATACAGTGTTCCGTATTTTTCGTAGTTTATTTTGTATAAAATTTGGAGGATGTTTTTCGTAGTTGATTTTTTGCCCACAATTCGGAATTTAACGGAATTTTTCTTTGTTAGTTTTCTGAACATCCGAAATTCAAAAATTAATTATTGCAGCGTTTTTTTTTCAATTTTCAGAAATACAAACTAAATTAAAATTATCTTGATTAAACGTGTTTTAGATCCAAAGAACGCTCTTGCACCTAATATTACTCCTTGAGCTGGATTTGGCGTTGACTCCCTTTACACTGGTAATACTAATCTCTCCTACGACAAAGCTTGGAAACCAGCATTGCTTCAATAAACTCGGATATCTCAAAATCATGAACTCCAAGAGGTAGTCGTTGGAGTCTTGCTGCAGAGGTGATCGCATTTTTGCGCGCCGCCGAGACGAAGTTTTATTTAAATAATTTCTTCATACATCCGGTGCGCGCTGAACCTAGAGTTTTCCCACCTCGGACTGGACATTGTGTGTTTTCCACGATGGGTCACTGGCCGCAAGTCTTCCCCTTAAGGGCCGGGCATCCATACACACAAACCTACACAACCAGCGTAGCTCCTAAGTGAGCTTGTCAACTGGCACGCCGTTTCATAAACCAAACGAAGTGCCGTGGACGCACGTCTCGGAAGCAAGCCAGGCTGGCGGAGGCCGCGGATCGTGTTCTAATGGTTGTTGGAGGCTAGCCGGACTGACTCCGAGCACGACCGATGTGTACGCACAGACGTATACGTAGCATCGGTTGGATGCCCAAGGTGGTCTCCGTATTCTTTTAAGCCTGGGCGGTCCTTCGCTGCGCTTGTATTCGCCAGACGCATATGCGTTGTGTCTGTCAGGCTCTCCGTTTATCTATTTGTTTTGACGTACCTCATACTCTCGCTCCATGGTGAGGAGACGGTTTTCCTCGTGAGGTTCGTTCTGGCGAATCTCGCCGTAATCATTGGAGTCAGTTTATTTTCTCCAACCGTAAGCAAACTACGGCTCGTGTCTCAATGTTTAGGCCTTCAGCCGCTTGACCTTTCCTTGGGAGGTGACCCTTTGGCCTCCTGTAGAGGGTGGCTTTGCCCATCCGATTGGTCGAGGGTGCGTCGGGGCTTAATGGAATTCTAACTAGATCTTGATTGTCTGGGACAGGTTTCGGCGCATTGTCATAACCCCTGACCGGACGGAGAAGTGGGAACGGGCCCGATCGGCCGAGTAGTTGTCTCCCGCGGTTCGCCGCGTTACTTCTGTCGTGTGCGTCAGCCTGAAGCGTCCGTCTTGCCACTGTTAACTTCCTAAGCCGTACGTAGCAGTTAGTTACACTGTTTACATTTTCACTCCTGTTTACCTGCATAAGCCGTGTGCGGCGGCTGGTTACAGTTTTCATATTTTTGCTGCGTTTCTTTATTTTTTTTTTGTATCAAGAAAGTTTTATTTGCTGTTTTTTATTACAACTTCGCCTCCAAGTCCTCCGTCGGCCACAACAAGAGGAACCAAGAGGTACCCTTCAACTGCAGCCAGAATCCGGTCCCATCTTCAACGATCACCCCCGGTCCCCGATGGTAGGCACCCTCCAAAGTTTCCATCGAGGTCCTGGGAGAAAACAGCCTGATCTCTACTCTAGTTTTCATCACGTCCTATTCCATCGCCCAGCTTGCGGCTACGCAGGGTGGAGTGGTGAAGGATGTAATATATGAATTTGCATTGTCCCCTCGCCCTCACTTGCTCCTTGAACCTGATCGCCCACCTCAGGTTATTGTAAGAAAATGTAACTTTTATGTGTGCTTATTGCAAATATAGTGCCTTCAATATGTCTTTCTTTCATGGTGTTATGAAGTGTTGTGATGTGTTAATATCAGACGTGCGTTGGATTGTATTGTTGCTAATGACGATGCTAATGTCAATGAATGCAGTTTTTTTTGTTTCATGATTATTTTGTTTTGTTTGTTTCTATTTCTTGCTTTTATTGCGACGAATTGCTTATGTTCATATGCTTATATAGATGATACTGATGGGAATGGTTTACTAATGTCTATGATTATTTTACTTTTGTTGTTTAATTATTGTAAGCTGTTTCTGTTGACTGCTATAAGGGGGAGGGGGAGGGGCTGGCGGCCACATCAAAGGGCTTTTTTGCCTTCTTCTGGTGCAGCCCCCACACACATGTATGCCACATGTATGTCTGAAATAAACTATTCTATTCTATAAGATCTCTATATTCATAGCTTTCACTCTTACAATTAAAAAAACACAACCCATCCTTCACCTAAGAAACACAAATGCAATGATTCAAACTGGACACCGGAAGAGTGTCTTTTGTTGTGACCAAGAGGTCTAATGACCTGTAGTCTTGAATAAACCTAGAGACGAGTTAAACGATTAAGGCTCCTTTTGGCAATGATCCGATATTGCAAAAGGACCATGAGTGACATTTTCTCACTATCCTTGACACTTTGCTTTGACCAAACTTAATTGTAAACTACATTTTATTTTGTTGTTGCATCGAGACAACAATTGTTGAACTTTATTGGATATTGGAATACATTTTAGCGCTCAAAAACAACGACAAAGGGACGAGAATCAGCCATCACAGTGGGCTCGTCTCGTCTTTTTGACCTTGTCTTTGAGCGCTAAAATGTATTGCAAGTTCCAGAACCAATTACTCCAACAATCTACTCCACTGAAAATTATTGGATAAATACAAATCGACGAAAATGTCACCGGCGAGTGTTTGTTTTTAGTTTTTCGGGATATCCAAGAACACGAAACCATATATGTATAGTGTCAGTTTTAATTAGCGCGATACCCTACAGGTGGTGTCATGTAAGTTTGCATGTGTCTAGAGACAAGTCAAACCATTTTGCAACATTCAACAAAAGTGCGCATACGTTGCGTTAGCGCGGGGTAAGGAGGAAAATGGGTGGAGAGGCGGAGACGCTTGCAGGTGGTCGTAACTTTTGACTGCTCCTCGCAACTCGTATTGCAAACGCGGCTGATAAGCCACGTGACACAGCACGAAAAAAAAGAAGAAAACAGTAACGCATCGTTACGCAGGAGGTAGGTGAGGGGGCGGGGGTGCACTACCGCCGTATGTGGGCTGTTGATCTAATCAGTCGCCTTTTGTTAGCAGACGGACACCGTAGGTGTAGTTTTCAAGTTTTTTATTTGTAACTTTTACTCGGGAAGTTGGTTCAGTGATATTTTGATGCACAAAACCTACCACCTTCAGGCACTTTTGTGGAGGAAATTCTAGCGCGATACGCTATAAGAAGCCGATTTATCTGGTCCCTTCAACAGTCATCGATCTCTTATACTCACGTGGAATGCGGCTGTCTCTTTGTGTTGGGAGTCATTTGTGCTTTATGTATGAGCCTCCAAGTCGTCTCCCAATGCGCAGTCGCGGCAAACCGCACCGGCGACTCCGCGGCTTCTGTGATGACGCATCTGCGTTGCTGTGCTTTTCGTTGTGTTTTATTTCTGAAGCGCATCTGTTCGGACCGTGAGCGCCCCGCCGGCTTCCGTGTCGGAGCATCTGCGTTGCTGTGCTTTTGGCCAGGAATTCAAGTGCGGTTTCGCTGCTACAGACGGTTTCAGACAACGCCGGCTTCGCTCCATGGGACAGTTAATGCTATCGCATTAAAAGACGCAGGATCACAGCACTATCACTCTGCCTGATTGGTTTAGTCGGTAATTGCAAACACACAAAGACGACGAGCAGCGTGACAACGCAAGTTTGGCGCTGTTTGATTGCTTCCATCGGATCGAATCGGCTGCGGTCCGAGCTGAAGCGACACCGGGTACAAAATACTCATGTCAAACTGGCTTGTCAAACTGTATCGGGTAAACAAGTTTACTCGGGGCGTGAGCGAATCAACTTGCGATTTACACCTCGGCGCGTAACACTCGGCATGGGCTGATTTTTCGATTTATTCGCTTATGCCGAAGGCATTTGAAATAGCCGCGACACTTGGGTATTGACTCCTTCATCTTAGCAAAAATGTCGGTGTCAGCCCGCAGCTCCGCAGTTAAGGTCGGTTCGGACATCCGAAACGAGCGTGTTAGCTACGAGTCTACGACTGCGTCCGTTGTGACCAGAGCGACTGAAACGGCCGCTCTGCGCCGCGCTTACACACTCTTGCAACTTGCAACCACTGCAAAAGGCGCAGCAACTCTGACAAACATGGCGGTCGTCAGCACGGCGGCCACTTCTCCGCCGCCATCAGCTGTTTTCGCGGTGCCTCTCAAAGACAAGGGCACGCACTGCAGCCAGACTTGGGAAGTAATCCGTTACATGTAACGAATTACTTGTAATCCGTTACTTTTTATGTAATTTTGTAATTGCCACGTTACTTTTTACGGCAGTAATTTGTAATGTAATTTCGCTACAAAATATTGGTAGCGGATTACTTTAATTACTCGTTACTTTTTTTCAAATATCAACATATTAAAGAAACTGGAGCAATTTGAGCAGGCAGTTCAGAGGCATAGAGATAGCAAGTTTAACAAATTTAAACAGAAACCATCGTGAAGAGAAGAATAGCCGAAAAAGAAATAATATTTCGTCTAACCGGTCACCAGAATCTCTAGAAAGACGTGAAAATACGATGTGAGAAACAAAGACCAAGAAGACAATGACGACTCAGCTTCTTTCTATTGCCTCCCATCGCATTTTTCTCCTGAGAAAGCTCTTCGTGTTTAATTGTTTTTGACTTTTACACCACTTGAAAGCCCTTTTTTCAATGGGAGCTTTCGTAGATCAGTTCCTTACCTCCGCATCTCCTAGCGGAGGTAGATGCTGCTATTGAGCATGCGCACCGCTAGATTTGTCTGCACAATTCCAGGGATCATTTCCGGTCGCTGTAAGCTAGCGGGATGGCGGTTGTGGCTGCAGCTTTCGGTGCCTTGTCAGCATACAGGTGAACCTTGCTCCTACAACCTTTCTCTCAAGTAAAATAGTTCATTTTTACCAGGACTACGTAATGCGGGTGTATGAGAAATGGAAAGTAGTGTTGCAGAACTTTTGTGAAAACATCAAAATTATTTCTATTGTTTTTTCTTGATAAGCGTACTGGAAAAGTAACGTCAAAGTAATTTGTAACGTAACGAGTAAAGTAATCCGTTACTTTTCAACGAAAATAATTTGTAACGGTAGTCCATTACATTTGGGGGTCGGTAATTTGTAATTGTAATCCATTCCATTTTTCAAGTGACGGGCACAAGTCTGACTGCAGCTCACTGGTCTAACAGAAAATATACAGACGCTTTTGTATAGCCTCAAGCTTTATTTATCTTCGTTTTTAGAGGATAAGGCTAGCAGGGCTAAGTGGATGAAGAAATAAATAAATAAAAAAGAAATATATGCCATACGCCGTTCGCACAATCACGACTTTAACACACGATTTCACGAAGAGTACAAAATTCGCCATTCGCTTTTTCTACAATTGCAGAAGACGCTGCAATATTTGCAGCGATATAGCAACGTACATATATTTAGTGATCACGTAGACGTTGCAAGCGTTCTGAAATGCTACCACTAATCACTTTTATCGGATTGTGAAAACGTGTGAAAATTAGCATCCTTAAGACACATCTTCAAAAACGGCAAGCACCAGCAGTACCTTGAACTTGAGCAACACATAAAATACGCAAAAAAACAACAATTGAAATCCGGGCGATATTTGAAGACATAGACACTAAGAAAGAGCCACAGGAGTTCAAATAAACAAACTCGACGGCACGAGCGTTTCTGCTCTCTGGGGGTATCGCTACGTCGTCTCCGCAAGAGTAGATGGATCTTCTCTTCTAGGACGTGCTGGTTTATCATCGTGACACAAGACAAGAATTGACAGTCAGCGATAGCGCTCTTCGCCGAAGGATGAGCCTCCACCACGACGACCCCGTCGACGATCACCGGCTACGCCATGTTTTTCAGCAGATAGCAGGAACCACGACCGGCAATAAACGCGCGCTGCCGAGCTCTCCTCGACCCATGATTAATCTCTCGATGGTCGCTCTGTTCGCCCCCAAACATAGCGAAAACGTTCACAAGGGTTTAACTCCTTACGTTGCGAACGAACACGAACAATACCGCGGTTTGGTGCTTCGTTGCCATGGCAACTCGTCGTTCGAACCGGTTGCATTTGTTCGTAAGCGTAGCGGTCGCTCTGAACGCAAGTGCGTGAACGGGCGTTTAACGTGGTTAGTAGCGGAACGTTTTCCGGAGTCACGACACCGCCTCCTGTAGGGATAGGCGATATACGAACGTCAGCATGGCGACGCACATTTTTTGTGGCGTGTCTTAGAATTGAAATGCAAGCCTCCCAGGGGATCACCCCTGCGTTCTACAAAATGGCTGCAGAAACCACTATTGTTGTTTGTCTATGAATTGCGGTAGCATTCGTCATGTTTACCTCCTTCTTTTCTTACGAGGCCATGAACGACGTCAAGAATGGCGTCTGGAACGACGTCGAGGACGACGTCTAGGACGACGGGAAGAACGACGTCTAGGACGACCTCAAGGACGACTCTAGGACGACGTCGAAAACGACGTCCTAGAGGACAGCGTCAAAGACGGCGTCTAGGACGACCTCTAGGTCAACCGTATTCTTATTACCTTATTAGACGATATGACGATGACGATCGATTAACATTTCGCCGATCATGCGTCATAGGGTTATCTGATAATGAAATGACGGTGCTTTGATTTAGCGTCGATACGTTGTTGATGAATAAATACTTTTATGGTCGTGATGTGCTTTTCCGCAAAATTTAGCGGGGTAACAGAATTGTTGCATAGGTCACGTAACGTAAATTTTTCCGCTAGCGGGTAACCTGAATTTGTCTGTAGGTCCCATGACGTGAGGGTACGTCACATCAATTTTTCCGCAAGATTTAGTTGTGAAACTGAACTGGTGTGTAGGTCACGTGACATCAATATTTCCGCTAAATTTAGCGGGTAACCTAAATTTGTATGTAGTCCCCTTGACGTCAGGTCACGTGACATCATTTTCCCGCCAAATATAGCCGGGAAAAAGAATTGGGGAACAGGTCACGTGACGTTAATTTTAGACCGCAACTCTTAGGCGCCTGTTTCCGGTTTTCACGGCGTCGGCGTCGGCGTGACCGCGCTAAATTTATCGGGAAAATTGACGTCAAGTAACCTAAACACCAATTCGATTCCCCGCTAAATTTAGCGGAAAGATTCAGTTTCTCCGATAGATAAAGCGGACAAATTCAATTTCTCCGCTAGATTTAGCGGGAAAATACGTCACGTGACCTCAACACCAATTACGTTCGATCACTTAAATCACAATCTGCTACTAAAAAAATTACAAATGTATGGATTTCGTGGACATGCATTAACTCTCATAACATCTTTTCTTGCACATCGTAAACAATACGTTCATATAAATGGTTATTCATCTGATATTAAACCCATTCTATCTGGCGTTCCACAAGGAAGCATATTAGGTCCCTTCCTTTTTAATTTATACGTTAACGATATTGTCAATATTAATAAAAAACGTTAAATACGTAATTTACGCTGATGACACAAGTTTATTTTTTACCGGTAACTGCTGTCAGGAACTAGCAATAAAGGCAAATCAAACATTGAAAGAACTAGCTACTTGGAGCCAATGTAATGCTTTAAAAATCAATGATAACAAAACAAAAGCAATTTTATTTCGCCCAAAAAGTAAGAATGATAATATAACTAGTGATATCGTTTTAAATGGAACCAAAATAGAAATTCTATCTAGTTTTAAGACACTTGGCGTTATATTCACGGATCGAATGAGTTGGGATGAACACGTAAATTATATTTCGGTAAAATTGTCACGAGTCGCAGGCTTAATGTATCGTCATCGCCATATTCTGCCCACAAATGTAAAATTAATTATTTATAATTCATTATTCCTCTCCCACATCCATTACTCCTTCTTAGTCTGGGGTACTACTACGAATACAAATTTAAACAAAATACTTGTAATACAAAAGAAAATATTGCGAAGTATTTGTAACGTGTCATACGATCACCCTAGTGAACCGCTCTTTAAAAGTTTAAATTTGATGCCTGTAAATAGATTGTATAAATATCGTTTATGCCTGACCTATAAATCAGAAGTACAAAGAAATCTTCATGCCCTTAGTGAATTGGCGTCTCTCTCGCCAAGAGTAGCAACATATCCTACTCGAAACACGGAAATTTGGACGCTCCCTATTTGCAAAACTAACTACGGTGAACAAATGTTAAAATATGCACTTCCTCGACTGCTTAATTGTCTTGTTACTCATAATATTGATCTTCCCACAACATCTGTGAAAAATCTCCGAGCATTACTTTCTTTTTCAAATGTGATTGCTTAGTTGTCATGTTTCATAACCTTAATTTTTACTAAATTGAATAATGCTGTGCTTGCATGTACTTTGTTTTTGTTTGCCTCTTATATAGTCGTACCTTTTTTGCAATATTGTCCTGTTCTTATCTCCGAACTTGTTATCTTTTCTCTTGGTTTTCTTCTTTTTTTGAATTAGTTGTGCCACTGCTGCCATGTGTAAGGAGGGGGGCCGAGGGCCCGTCAAGCTGCATGATGCAGCTTTTTTCCTCGGTCTCCCTCCGTCATTTGTGTTTTGACGGAAATAAACATTATTATTATTATTATTATTCCTCGCTAAATTTAGCGGGGAATTGAATTGGTGTTGTGACGTCAAATTTCCCGCTAAATCTAGTGGAGGAACTGAATTTGTTCAGAGGTAAAGTGACACCGATTCATGTTACGTCATTTTCCTCGCTAAATTTTACGGAGAAACTGAATTGAACTGAAACTGAATGAGAGAGGAGGAAACGAGGAAGGAGAAGGAGGGGCGTACCCTGCCCTCCGTACCCTCCTCCTGCTACTCAAGAGCTGCGTTCTAATTTCGCATGAGAGATTTCTAAACGTCTTTAAATTTAGAGCGCAGCTCTTAAGCGCCCGTTTCCGTGTTTCGCGGCGTCGGCGTCGGCGTCGGCGTCGGCGTCGGCGTAATCGCGCTAAATGTAGCGGTAGAATCGACGTCACGTGACCTCAACAGAAATTCAATTCATCACGAAATTTAGCGGGGAACTGAAGTTCTGTTGAGGTCACGTGACTGCAATTTTCCCACTAAATCTAGCAAAGAAACTGAATTTGTTCATAGGTAACGTGATAAGGAGTCATGTCACTTCAATTTTCCCGCTAAATTTAGCGGGGAAGTTGAATTGGAGTTTGAGGTCCCGTGGCGTCAATTTTCCAGCTAAATCTAGCTGGAGGAGGAGGAGGGGAGAGGAGGAGGAGGAGGATCAGAGAAGGAGGACAGGGTATGGAGGAAGAGGAGGGGCCTACCCTCCCCTCCGTACCCTCCCCTCCTCGTCCTCAAGAGCTGCGCTCTAATTTCGCCTTACAGAGATTTGTAAACGTCTTGCATTTTTTCCACATAAATTTGGCGGAAATTTGGCGCAGGAGGCCAGAAAGGTCCACGAAATCGAAGGGGGGGGGGGGCGTTAGCTAAAGAATACTATCGCATTAATAACTTTGTCATCACACCTGGGCTCATTTCGTAAGCTTTATTTAAAAAGTCAGCAAGTCCATTGCCTATTTATCCGATTCGCAAGCTCCGACCTTACTGATATACATGTTTTGTTGTTGAGTATTTGCGCTCTTTGTATAAATGTCCGTGCAACTGAAATAGAATAATTCAAGCAAGAAAAAAAGTTAAGGCTCCGAACATTGCTGGGACAGTGACAAAATGCCCGAGCGGTCCCTTAATAACATATCTGCCGATCTTGCGATTTTTCGCGGAACCTACCACCAACCATAAAAAGAGTAACAAGGAGATTGATAGAAAAAGGTTCTTCTGCCAACACAAAGACAGCCGCAAAACAAGTATAAGCTCACGGTGTGATTGAATCTGACTTATGGCGACTCAATATAGCATCTCAGTGTCCATCCGAGAGCCTCAGCCATCTCTTGGAAGCCTACGTGACGAGATGTCTGCAAACAGCAGCGGAGTTTCTCAACCAGATCAATAGTGCAATGTCAGCAAGAACGATCATTTTACGCAAGGGCTCCGCTAATCTGCTCTTGTTTTCTTTTCTTTTAATAAATACTGGGTGTGAACGCCCAACCAGGAACATTTATTCGTCTGGTCTTAGGAAATCGCCTATTGCCCTGAGTACCAAAATAAGTGGCCTTTTAAGACACTAATGCTGATAAAAATAATTTATAACTACAGACTTATAATAAGAAAGCTGCGCTAATATGGTGTATTTAAGTGAAACATGCAGATAACATTGTGAATAAACAATTGCCAAATTATACATTCAATATTATGCGTTCGGTGAACACAAATTCACGTATTCGAATGTATAAGCCGTAGCGATGCACTGCAGAAACAGTATATTTTGAATGAACCCATTCTATGTACACTCTAAAAAAAAAGGGTGTAGAGGTTACACCCCTTGTCACATATACGACACCCCAAAACTTCAGTTGGATGTACAGCGCGCTTACGTCGAACTGACTGCCCCATCTTTTGCGAGAGGGTTGATGAAGGTGCGATATAACATATTAAACAGCTAAAGTACGCATCAAAATCTACAGGACAAAAGCACAGAGGTTTTGCAGTTGAGCCCAGAAAACCCCAATAACTTTTTTTTGTAGTCAGTCACACTTACATTAATAATTTTAATGAGTTGTACAACTCGGCTATCAAGCCGCTTGTGAAATTTGGTAGCGTCGGTACAACATCAGAGCGCTGTACATCCAACTGAAGTTTTGGGGTGTCGTATATGTGACAAGGGGTGTAACGTCTACGCCCCTTTTTTTAGAGTGTATGTGTTTGTTTCAAACGCTATGGACTGTTATATTATGTAAAAGTATAGTAAAGTTCAGATATAAATGTAGACAGATCTCTACCGTTGTGTATTTGCCATCGGCTAAGCGCGATTTTACAAATGGAAAAGTGTGAAATATCTGTTAAATTCAAAAACAAAACACAGTCGCGGTATTTATAGATTGTTTATTATTTTCATTGTAGGCAGAAAAAAATGGTTGGGTATGTTCAATGACATGTTTTGTATTTATGCCGAAGAAAACAAATCGACGATACACGAAACCCAATCCCTCGGAGTACAGCAAAGTCTGCAGCACATATGCATAACTATGATTATAATCTACTTTGCTAGTAAAATCTCTGTCTGGGGTTTACCTTTTACACAATCATATCAGTGAATTGAGTCTAGTGTTTCCAAAGCAGTATAAAAGGCATCGTTTTACAAAGCTGAGGCAACATCCTAATTTAATTTGATTCACGGACAAACTTATACTTTAGTTGACTCTTGGAAGCTGCAGTATTGCACCTAAATTCATACAGTTTATGATATTGATCCACGCGCGCGGTTATGTAATATGCAGAAAACAGGTTACGTTTCACGTGGGATGTGGAATGCCACGTAATGTATGTGTGTGTGGGGGGGGGGGGGCGATTGGCTGTTGTCCGAGGCTGGCCAGGGTGCTTTCCTGCACGTCTCGCGCCGCACGGATGAGGTCTTCAAGCGTGACGTAGCTGCGCCCATGATATATACTGTGGAAGAAGTTCATACAAAGATTTGCTCTGCGGCATTTCAGTGTACTCCATTTCAACATTTGCCTTGAATGATTTGCACTAAACGCTCTACCTATTACTGATTTTGCTAAAATATTCCTCGCAGTTAGATTTTTAATTCTTTCTCATTTCTTTTTATTTATACTAGTTGGGGGTCCCACACTGTGCCGGTATATACTAATATAGATAACACGTTCGTTTTATATAATGGTACCCGCGTAACCTGTGGAAGGTTGCGAGGGTATCCGCGTAGGAAACCTAAATATTTGGAAGAATTTGCTACTGTATAATCTACATGTGGATGCCAACACAACGATGGTGTGGTGTATACACCTATATACTTATATTCTGAAATCATTTTTATAAGAGAGATTTTGATTTAATGGCGAACACTAATGGCCGTTTGTTTTCTAGAGAAAACATGCGGACAGTTTTATGTGAGTTCAAGTTCATTCGCCATTTTTTGCACCCTGTGTTTATTTTCTAAAGATTCCTTTGAATGGTATAGCTATCACTATCACACGTTACATCTATATATATATTATGCAATCATCTGCGAACATTTTCATGCCTAAAGTGGCGGATTCGGTGATATTATTTACATAAATTAAAGATAATAAAGGTCCTGAAACCGACCCCTGCGGGTCTACTGATGTCACTTGCGACATTCTTAATTCTGTCAGATTTATTACAACCTACTGGTTTCTTCCTTATAAATTTGGAAATCGAGGAATAACTTCACAATTAATATTAGTATCCGATAACTTTTCTAGAAAAAACGTATAAGGTACCGCATCAAGTGCATTATGGAATCTAAGAAAACGCGGTCGACAGTTTTATGGTTATTTTTATTATTGCTATCTAAATACCCGAAGAAAGTGATTTTGGTTTCACAATCTCAATGTTTTGCTCACGTGCTATCATTTTAGATTTTGTTCAGTATTTTAAGGCGACCGACTCTTTTTACAAACGCGATAGATCTTTTGTTTTCGCTTTGTAAGCTTTCGGATAGTTGTTCAGTAATCAATGACTCACTTTTTATTGCATCTTTTGCTTAATATTCGCGAAGGGAAAAACAATCTTGCAAATCCAATACATTCCTCCTAAAAAGTAGCCAGAGTGTCCACCTGCATTCCCCGTCCCACTCCTCCGCGCCCCAAGTTATGGAAATCTCGGCCACATCTCGACCACCCTCGAAAACAATTTCTTGTTACGGCACTGGTCTTCATCCAAGTATGGGCTCTGTGGTGCCCAGACCCTTCGGTACATCGGCTTCGCTGGAATTCGCGGGAATCAGGCTTATGCCGAAACAGCATGATGTAAAAACATCGGGCCTCCCGACGTCATCTACACTGCAGTGCAGGGGTTCCACGGCGCGGAGCTGTGAATTAAAGTTTGCACCGACACTTTCAGGTGGGCGCCGAGTCGGAGTCGCTCGTTCCTGTTCGAAGCGTGCTGGGTGAACCCACGCAGAGGAGGGCTCGAGGGGTTATGCAGGAGGGAAGGAAGGCGCTGGTTTGTAGTCCACGCTGACCAGAATAGTTTCCTGCACGGCTCGCGCCGCACGGATGAGGTCTTGAACGATGACGTAGCTGCGCCCATGAAGGTATACACATGGTAACGGGGGTGACTGACGAACGATGCGAGCAACCCTGTCCCACCCGGGAGCAACTTTCGCTACTCGGTTGCACAGTTCCTGCATGGCCCGGACATGCTCCATGAGGCCTTCTTTTGGATGCCGTGTGCGACGCTCGAGTTCCCGCTGGAATCGGGACTCGTACCCCGGTGGCAAGATCTCTTCTCGGGAGCTATATGGGGAACGCCTTGAGAGATGGAAAGGGAGTTTGCAACAACCACCATTTGCAGCTTTCAGCGATGGCGGTTCCGCGGTGTGAGAATCGCGCTCCCCAGCTCCTGGATGATCGGATTCAGAACAAAGGTGCGTGCCTACACTTTCCTTACGAGGAAGTATGAGGTAAGGTTCTTATATCGCTCGTATTTCACAAAATTAGAATCTCACGCGTCGCAGTCCCAACCTCGTACTCCTGTTCCACAACGATCATCGAGATGACAGCCATTTTAATACAAACTAGCGCGCCCTTTTATTGGCCGTGAAAGTTGCGAATTGTCACGCACTCGGGTGCAAGGCTAGGGGAGAATGCGGTCCGGCACGTAGGCTTGCGAGGCGCCGGACGCTCTTGCGTAGGCGTCCAGCTCCGCCAAATGTCGCCGACGAACTTGGAGTCGTCGAATTCGTGTAGACAGGAACTGTGAGACGAGGGTGCAGCTCGGCTCACGCTGCCGCTGGCAGCCGGTTCAGCCCGTGCCGTCTGGCAGACGCTTCGTCACCAGGTCGAAGGTGGCGGACATATGGTCTATGAGAGCCAGGGATTTCAGCGGACGACGGACCGCAGTTCGACTTCCTGTCGCTTATGTCGTCCTTGTCTTGGATCACAACATAAAAAATAGGAAAAAAACGCGAAAAAAAAGAAGAAAAAAGAAGCGCGCGAACGCGGTGGACCGTGCTATTTCCTATAAGAAAAGTGAACGTATTCGTCACGCGGCTGTGCAGAAAACTTGCCGAAAAGAACACGAAAAAGACGAAAACCAGTCAACGCTATAAACCGACGCGCCGATGCGAAAGGGGATTGAAACACGAAACACGTCAATGAAATAAATTTAAAAAAAAACGGGTAGTAAATTCTTTGGTAATAGAAGACCAGAAAATACGCGCGGAAAACGCGACAAACACAACAAAAAAAGAATTGCAAATAACAGACAAGGCCTAGACAGGGGCTGTCTACCATGTCTGTTTTTTGCAATTTTATTTTTTTACACAAAAAACGAAAGAAAAACAAAAAAAAGAAAAACATGGCAAATGCGACCGGAAAATGAAAGAATTGGAACCAACACGCCGAGTTGACCACCGACAGAATCCACATTGGGCGCCAGATGTGGCGTTCGGCTCCGCCATCTGCCTCGGTGCATCAACCGGGCCAGCAAGGAGTCCAAATGAAAGGGTTTATTGCCAATATGTGCCAAAGTCGCTCCTCGCCTGAATCACTCTGCTCGCGATGGGCCGGCGGGGCCCTTTTTGTCCAATCAGAAACTCGAAGAACCGCCGTGGCTGGCAAATTATTTCCATAAAAAAGAGTTTCTTTTTTTTTTTTGTAATTCGTTGAAAGGGGGGAGTGTTTCAGCGAATGCTTTCCAAAATCTCTACACATAGGGTGTATTTGTAAGGATTTTGGAAAGCATTCGCTGAAACGCGCCGTGTATTTGGAGAATGTATTTGAAAATGTTTAGAATTGAGTTTCTTATTGTATGCTTTATCTATATTTCACTGTAGCTTACTGTTTCATCCAGCTATGATTCAGGGCCAAAGATGAAGTCAGGATGAAATTCATGTAGCCGGCCAGTGAACTCTTGATTTTTGTCTTATTACCCTGCGGCATTTACTAACAAAACGTCGCGTTTTCCTCCGGGATCAATCGTTTCACAAATAAAACTTCTGTGTTCAACAGAGTTTTACTTGTCTGAATGCCGACGTTGTGCCATTAACTGTTAGTTGGCCGTCGAAGAGTCTTAGGTAAGTTACTTTTAAAAAGTAATTCGTTACAGTTACAGTTACTTTCAGAAAAAGTAGCGAAGTTACCGTTACAGTTACCGCAACAAAAGAGTAACTCGTTACAGTTACAGTTAACTGAAAAGTAACGACGTTACTTTTCAGTTACTTTTCTATAACACAAAAAATTAGGAAAAACTAGAAAACGCCCCTCACAAAGTTTTATCGCATAAAATGAAAAAAGTACACTTTTTACTTCATATTATAACTTAGCAGCAGTTTCTTCTCGAAATTTGTGTTTGAAAGTTTCCACACCAGAGTAGTGGCGCAAATCAAAATGCGAAACATGCGCAGTGCCCTCTGCGTGTATGGGCCTCCTGCGCTGAAGCTTTGAACAAACTGTGGCGCCCTCGTTTTGGGTAGTACAAGCTCACCTGGTTGGGACTCCCGCTACTGTAGCGCCTTCGCCGTGATTTTTTTCCTTCTGTGTAGTGCAGAAGAACGGAAAAACACCTTTGGACGCCCGAAATCGGCTACATTCAACGCCGCAAGATAATCGAAAGTTCCAAATTTATGCCACCACCGCTAGGGTACGCGTCTCGTATCTCGAAGTGGTGACGTTAGAACATCTGGCGTCTCGACGTTTTTGTTTTTTCTTCCCCTTTATGTTTCTTTGGAACGCGTGATACGGCGTTTTTTAGGTTCACGCTCTTATAGTCCTAGCTGTGGCCTGTGCTTCGACGGCGTTAGCATTTTTCGTTTTTTTTCTTTTTTTCTCGTTATCGTGTTCCGGGCCAGAGCAGGCACGCTTCTATATGTGTGGCAGTTTGAGTCGCTCAAGCTTGTACCACCCAAAACAAGTCCTAACAAGTCATTTTTCACAGCGCCTCCTCGGCAAAGCAGGATGCCTATTGTTGTTTCACGGTTGATTCACCCGATTAAAAAGCGTTTGCACAGAAAAGAAACCCCCACAACAGAGATAGTGCTTCAGAACACTCAGATGTAAGTGTTCAGTCATAAAGTACAAGCGCGTGCGTAAAGATAACTAGATTTTTTTAATCAAATCTACATGTGGCTATATTCGGGTCGTGACTCGCGACAAAGATAGGTATTCACAAGTTTGTGCAAGGCCAATTTGACACTCGAAATGTCGGAACAAACGATTTGGAAAGTGCAAGATGTAGCTAAATAGTACTCGTTCAGTGATATATGTATTATTCATAAAATGCTGAAATGTAACGACAAAAGTAACGTCGTTACTTTCATCGTTACCTCAGAAAAAAGTAATTCGTTACAGTTACAAGCTACATTTTGAAAAGTAACTCGTTACAGTTACAAGTTACCAAAAAAGTAACGAAGTTACAGTAACGCGTTACTAGTAACGCGTTACTACTCAAGACTGCCGTCGAAGCGAAAAAACGGCATCCAAAGATTCCGCGCCGTCGTAAATATGGCCTTTCAGCGTCCAAAAAGTCTCTTATATCTTCTAGGGATGTCGCGAACCACCCAAGGTTCGATTTCGAAAGGTTTCGATATTTTCGAAGCGAACTGAGGTTCGCATTCGAAAAATTTCGATATTTTCGTACCGACCGAGGTTCGAATTCGAAAAATTCGTAACTTTCGATCACAGTAGAGTTTCGAAATCGAAAAGTTCGAAGCTTTCACGGTTTCTAAAATTTCGGGTTCGAATATTTCGAATATTCTTTCACTTGAGGTTCGATAAATTCGAAGATTTCGAACTTTCCTAACTTAAAAATTCGAGATATATCGAAAAATTTGAATTTCTTGGGATCTGAAGTTCGAAAAATTCGAAGATTTCGAAATTCTTTGGATATAAAATTCGAAAATTCGAACGCTTCGAATTTTTATAGACATAAAGTTCGAACAATTCGAAGATTTCGAATTTCTTTCTACATAAAGTTCGAAAAGTTCGAAAGTTTACGATTCTCATTTAAAGCTAATTAAAAAAAACTTCGAAGATTTTGAATTTTTTTAAGTCCAAGATTTCAACGTTCGAAGTCCGGTTTTAATGTTCCTCCACAGTTTCAGTTTGAAATAACGTTTTCACGACTCACTGGTTTTCACGAAATCAGGTTTAGAAAAGTTAGGGTGTGATATTTAGACTCCGCGAAGTTGGTCAGGCAATTAAATGAGACGACGAGTGTCCCGCATGTGCTGGAATATTTGCCAGTGCAGAGTGACGTGTGACCATAGATCAGTAATTGTGACCACCAGCCCAGGTGGGGGGGGGGTCTTTAACGTGCATTGCGCAGTAGTGATCACATGAACGCACTATTTTACGATACTCACCCAGTTCGAAACGGCCAGGGGCGGGCAGGAGGTTGAGGCTCAGAAAAACCTTGAAGCGACTTGGCAAACTACCTCCCCACCCCTTGCACGCTGGTAGTAATCCAATCGAACGCCGCCCGAGTGACGCTGGCATATAGTAAGTTAAGTTTGTAATTATCCTGGAGGTTTATTTTCCGGGACGGAGGAAACGCCCCGCAAAAAGCACAGAAGCCGACACAACTGGAGGTCGAGGAGCGTTCTATACCATACAAGTGGCGTCGGAAGAGAAAAAACGGGGGAGGGGGCGTTCTAGCCCCCCTTCGTTTCCTTCCAGATATTTCGGACTGTAAAAGAAAACAATACGGGGAAAGAGGGCGTGGTCGAGCTTATTTTAATCTGAAATTATTTATGTGTATGTATAACTACTGTCGCTCTTCACAGCATAAAAGATCGCGTAGACGCCGTAGGTGGTCACTGTCGGAAACTCGTTGTCAGAGGGCACTACTTGTCACATGCTTAGAGGTTCCGAAGTTCAAAGCTATGTCTTTTCGACCTCAATAACTGTGCCATTGGTAAAAGAAAGATAAACATAACAATAAATGCGGGGATAAAAAGCTGGAGAAAAAAAGAAAGAAACTATAAAAATCCCACCGGAAGTGTTGTATTCTTGCATATTCAGAAGCTCAGAACTTCGAAACAAGTTTCTCCTACTCACATGTGTACAGGATAAAAAAAAGCACTTCCCAAAAACGTAAAGCCAAAAAAGAAAATAATAATGAAGTGTTGAATTTTATTAATATTAGAAATCTTCCCCCATGAGTTAAAATTATTCCTGAACGTGAAAAAAACAATAAATACATTATTTTGTATTCTGCAGATGACAATGATATGTTACAGATGTACTGTCTGTGGTGTTAATTTAAATGCGATACCTCAAGCAACTTAGACGAAAAACAAAATACCAAGTTTAGAGCATAATTGCCCGTAGATACATGTTCGGATATTTCTTCGAAACTCATCTTGAGTAACAGTAATCACATCTTAAGACGACACTTACCTAAGCTATACATAGATCATTCTTAAAACGTTTAACATCTCAACCGTAAATAGCTTCGGCTTTAGCCCGCTTCAAATATGGCATAAACGACAATCGTCAAAAACCCGTCGTCCTTCCTCGCCCCTTCGGGAATTTATTTCTTTAAAACTGAGCGTGCCAGAACATTGTAATAAACGGCATTGTCTTTCGTAAGCAACGCAGCACTGCATGTAAAAATTCGAGAGAAAAAAAAATTACGAATGTACCTCACTACTTGAATTCAAATGAAACCGTCCGCCGGTCTTTCGAAGTTCGACGAACGTCGAACTTTTACCCTAAAAGTTCGAAGTTCGTCGAACTTTTGATTTTTCATGGATTCGATAGTTCGAAACTTTACGAATTCTCTCGATAAATAAGTTCGAAAGTTTGAAAATTATCGAATTCCTTGGCGTAGAAAGTTCGAAAGTTCGAAAAGCTTCGACCTTTTTAGTGCAAAAAATTCGAAAGTTCGAAAATCATCGAATTTTGTGGTCTGTCATGTTCGAAAGTTCGACAAGCATCGAATTTTGCAGCGTAATAAGTTCGAAAGTTCGAAAAGAATCGAATTTTTTAGCGTAATAAGTTCGACGGTTCGAAAAGCGTCGAACTTCTTAGTTTAACAAGGTCGAAAATTCGACTTCCGTCGAATTTTACGACATAGAAAGTTCGAAAATTCGAAATCTTTCGAACCTTTCGACCCACTTGATTCGATCATCGAAACTTCGGTTCGAAAAAAGTTCGCGGCATCCCTAATATCTTCACGGCAATCTTGTTTGCACCATCCCAGAGGATAAGCGTCAACTGAACATACTAGCCCAGCAATGTACTTTACTGTTTGGATGGTTGGTCTTTTTGGCGACTAAATTACGAAAATAAAAGGACATAGAAGAGCTCACAAACGACAGAGACTGTGTCGTTTGTATTGTCCTCAATGTCTCTTTTTGTTTTCGTGCTTTACTACATTGATATTTTATTTTCCAACTCAATATTAGAAATTTACAACTTCAGGTGTTTTCTACGTGCTGTGTTCATACTTCTAGGAGAAAAAGCGCCTTTAGAACACAAAAAAGACAGATGGCGTTGTTTAGTGCATTCCATATAACTTTAGCGCCATGTTCATATAGCCCTGCGTTGTGAATCCGAGGTTGTTGCGAAAACGCGTATATATTTTTTATCTTATTAATTCCCATGCTAATGCGGCAAAAAAAAGAAGCTTCCAACACTGTAAACAAAAGCTGCCTGAGCCACAAAAAAGAAAAGCTTATAAAAGTTAGAATCGCTTTACAACACTCCAAAACTAGTTTTAAAATCACATCACTTAAGCATAAAACAATCGGTGAGACTGCATCAGAAAACAAAATATGGAGAAATTAAGGATTTGAATGAGGAATTTAGGACAAAATGTATGTCACCTCCTCTTTAATGGCGACCCAGTTGGAATAGAATCCAAACGACTGCATTCAGTCGCAAGCAGTGGACGTTGTGAGCGTTTATGCAGCATGTTGTCTGCTTGCCATGGAGATATGGCAGCACTGGTTCAAATCTGTAGGATTAATTTAGCGAGTGGAGTACGACTGCCAACGTAGGGCCTTTAACGTGCATCACGGAATAGTTGTTAGACGACCTTGCACGGGTACGATGCTCATCCAAATCAAAACTGGCGGAGATCGAGTTCAGAATACCAAGAGAAGGGGTTAGATATCGCAAGCTTTCTGTCTACGTGTTCGTGCCACGAGCTGTGGTGCAGACCATTCGCTAAATCACTAGAACACAATAGGGCAGGGTATACACGCGCGAGCTTTTCCAGTAGGAAAGGTTGAAAGAAATCACTAAGATAAAATGAGGCATTAAAATATTAGCACGTGAAGCTCGTGTACATCTAAACCACCTTTGTCTAAACTCAGCGAGTTCCTTGACGTTTTAAATATTTACAAATAATCAAATGCAAGAAGCATGATGATCTTGCAGAGACCTGCTGAATGTGCAGGCGTCTCCAACAGTGAGGGAAAAGATATCTGAAAAACAAATCTAAAACGCTACAATACACGTAACTTGCAAAAATAGTTCTGGATAATTTTTTTTTCACGAACCACGCTTGACGATTTATGGTACCGAATTCAAGAACCTGCTATTCATAGTACTATATTTGCGATTTACGTGGAGTATAATTTTTTCTTTGTCGAAAATAGCGGAATAGAATTTTATATTTTGGCGAATTCTGTCTAATTTCTTGTTTAATTTTCGAACGGGTAAGCAAAATCTGATACAAATGCCCCTTTCCACTTGCATTTGACTTCACAGTATTTTAGTAATTTATTTTCAGTCGCTATGTCCGCACTCAGTATTTCTTTGGATACAGAGAGCATGTGCAGTGCTTGAACAAGCACACTCATTTGTGATTTTTTTTCATTTACATGATACAATTTTCACGTGCGCGGGTTCAAAGGAAGCGTGAGATCAAGCCATGTCATTATAGCTTTTACAGCGTCGTTTGCTATGTACGTACACGAAACGGAGCATTTTGTGTCACATAGGCGTTTTTTATTGCAAATACTCATTGACAAATTACCCAAGCGCTTGTGAGCATACTGGAACCGTAGGTACAAGTGCTATACGCGGTAGTCTTATCTCCATGAAAGATTAGAATCACAGAAATAAAGCGTTATTTATGTGATTCGCACGTCGCACGTGCCTCGTTCAGAGACACGTGCGATGTTCCATTTGTTTTAGGCGTTTGCTTCAGTGCTGTCACTGCTGCAGCGGCGGGTGATTTACACTGCCAGCATGCTTCTGAGTGCTTGGGTAATTCAGCCAAAAACCTATTCACTCTTTAAGCTCAAGTAGTGCTTGTGATATAAATGCTTTCTTGTTTGGGAGCCATCATCCAAATAATGAAGCTCTTTAAAAATCACATATGCTTTTTGCACCGGCATGCCATTATTTTTCAACTGACACGGTCAGGTTTATTGCATTTTAGTGTGGTCGCTTTTAAATGATAGAAATTGTGATTGAGTGAAACGCGTGAAAAACATTTCAACTGCATGGTCTTTCACCTCTTCCGCTGACAGAAATTGCTCGCGAATCGGAAATAATATCTTCAGTCAAATAAATATTTTGAGAAATTGGCAAATACGTGTTGTGCGCACCCTGCGTTCTCATACGAAGGTAGAAAATAAACATATGACCTGTGCAGTTTATGGTTTTGTTCCTGGTGACAATCTAAGACAGAATTTTTTTTTTTCATAGATCTGAGAGTGCAGTTGTTACTTTTTCTCGCCTCCCAACCGCAGACAATAAAATTGTGATTGACGTACCTTTAACAACTAATTAATATTATTTTTCCCATTCAAACACCAGTTTCGCAAACTTTGTTTCCAACCTCGACCCGCAGTTCAATGGCATATAATTTCTGCACTCGCATTGTCGTTTTTTTTTTGCGTGCTTAATTTTATGCAGTGATGAATATAATTTTGTTACGTCTTTGCTTTTGTTTATATTTAGATATGCCACATGTCTAATTAATTATTCATTCGTTAGGGAAACCTGGAGTTTGCATTTATTTGTAATCATTCGAATAACGGACACGTTTGGAAGTATTTTTTCAACGAAGATGTGAGCGAAGATAAAGATCTTCAAAGCCACGTAAGCACTAGCGAAAACGTTTGCAGCCAGTGCGGTCTCTAAATGCAAATGCTGAATGCAAATGCTTTTAAAGGCTCTTATTTTCCACCGAAATTTGATTAATTAAAAATGGGCTTCAATATTTATTTTTTCGCACTTCCCGTTTTACTTGTCAAAAGCTCTGGCTAAACACACGACCTTGTTTCCGTACAAGCGCTCGTGAATTTGCAGTATCTTTCAAAACTTCGGGTTAATCATGACAAAACAACACAAACAATAATTAATGCGCTCGAAATTTCCCAACGATTCGAAATTCCGATCAGAACCAGGCAGGAAGTTGCGTTAGGGATTGAAATGGGAGGGCACACGAGGCGAAAAACTTCTCGTAAGCTGTCAATTGCTTGATTTTTAAAGATACTAACGCAATATTGAAAAATAAAAGAAAACAAGCGAAAGCGATAAATATTACATCAGAGGAAGGTTTTTCGAGAACTGGGATAGACGAAACAGGAATACAAAAACAACAAGCTTGGTGTATTTGAGGCACTGGTTCGTTCTTAACCTATCAATACAGCATTAGCTGAATCGGCGATGGGCCTCTGCAGGATAAAGACGGATTACAGAACGTTGCTCAAACGTTGCTTTGCTGTATCACTCATTGCAACAGTTCGCGGAATTGCCCGATAAGATTAAACGACGTATAAAAAAGCGCAAATGTCCGCAAAAAATAGACATAGGCTTACGTGGCATATCCCCTGTAGGCGCGAAGATCAGCTTCTTTTACGACTTCTCCGGATTTGGGGCTGACCCTAAAAAGGCTACGAGGAAACTCGGGGATTTTCCAAGCTTTCTTGATGGACGAAGTCTGAGGCTGCTGTACGATACTTGACATAAATCACATATTTTTTCTTGTTTAATATATTAGTTTTATTGCGAAAGGAGTTTCTTGTTGTGCGGAGTCGCAATATTTGTGGAGTGCTTTTGAGGCAACAGGATATAGGTCCTACTTTCCATTGGATGCGAAAATGGGTTTACACGAGCAAGATAAAATTTATACATGGGAGATTAGTTTGTGTTGTCGATGATCAGTAAGCACGATAACTGCGAGACCAGGGAATATAAATCAGACTCACAAACAAACAGCACAATGTCGCAGCTGCCTGAAACACAGCTGACCCATTTGCTTAAATTCCCCAACTGTCCATAAAATATTGATTATCCAGTGGAGTTGTGGTACACAGCGCGACACTGATGGCATAAACGAGTGAGAACCGGTTTTTCTGTATGTCACTTATACTCGAAGGGTGGTCACAGAAGCTACTAGTGCCACATGGTAGATGGGGTGGCGAAAACAGGCCTGCCGTCAACGTGCAGCCCTCGCCAACATTTCTGACTTTCACATACCTTTGTTGTAATTATTTGCGGTTGGTAATGCTTCGGCTTGGAATCAGTATCTTACAAACCTGACATTGCTGTTGCAATTTGTTGTCATTTCATCTATCGCCAAAGTGCCAGCTATAAACGTTTTTTACGTGGCTCGTGTAGATCTAAGCACAATTGGAAGCCTTAAAAAATGCACTAGCGAAATCATAGGTTTTGTCCGGTCATCTGCGTTTACATGGAAGCAATAATAGTAGAGATGTGCGTCGATTAAAAAATGTAACCCGATCATTCGCTAGGCAATTATGCATTAATTAATAAATTAATCGGTAGTATTGCCCTTCGTGCATAATCTATAAACAAGTGCCAAAACGCCAACCTTTTAATATTTTATCACATTTTATATTAGTGTCTTTATCTTACAATCGCTCATAGATAGCTAGCACATACCTTCTGCAGAGTACATTTCGTACAATCGAATTTGTTATTCCTAGCAATCCTTTCGGAGAAGAACCAATTTGACTGTGTCAAATGTATTCTGCAGAAGGTACTACAGGCAGAGGAGCATGGTACGGAGCAATGGCGGCTGATGTGACGGTAATGCAAGCCATGTATAGAACGCTAAAGATATGTACGCTGGAAAACACTAGTGCTGACCCCTAAAATAAAATAATGGGCGTCAACAAATAAAGCAGACATTTTTATTTCCCAGCGAATTTTCGCAACACTCATCAAACCGGCTAACCGGTCAAAATAATTATCGGAATTAAAGCGTTAATAATCAGAAGGTTAATCAATTTTCTAGCCCTAGATAGTAGCGCTTCGAATTGAGACGGAACCAGTCACACTCGCCCGTACCTCTGCTTTTGATTTCCCTTCTACCCCATTAACAGTTGTCATATCTCGATTGGATGAGCTACAGACGAATGTATCCACGGCTTCTGCAAGCGCTTCTCACAAATGGTAGATACCTTCCATCCTCGAAAGTTGCTTTAATTAAAATTTACGCATCCGCTTTCGTAAACTTTTTTTTGACTGCATTTAAACTAGGGTGGACATCCTATTTATTTATGCTTTCTATTCATTTTTTTATACAACAGGCGCATTTCACGACAGCCTTCGGACAAAAGGCGCCCATTTTTTGTTAATTTACTTCAGCCGTCTCATGGCCCCGAGGTATTAAAGAAAAAAAACAAAAAACAACAACAATAAAATACAGAAATGAACGCGTGATTGCATAGGCTGGAGAACAATAGACAAGTCAACATTTATAAAAATTGTTGGCTACAGTTTTTCAAATTAATCGACTGGTGATATTTCTGTTAAAAATGCGGCAGGGTGGTTCCATTCGAGGTAATCATTCAAGCGTGGAAGACTCACTGCACGTGGCAGTGTATCAGTGAGAAAATTTGGCTCTGAGCTCAGGGCCAATGCGAGAGCAAATATATGGAAAGTAAGAAAGGGAATAATCGAATCCATCTTTGATTTTGTTTCCCAACAGTGGCCGTTATTGACATTATATGCAATGAATTAATGCACTATATTTATTATTGTATGAGTGTAAGCATATTTATAGTAACAAATGGTAAATTTGAATGCATTACTGTTTGTAAACTATGAGTTCTTGTCTACAACATAGGACAGATCTCAATTTTGCTTAGGTTTTTTGTTCCATAGAAAACCAATACGACCAGTGCTACTTGATAGATAAAAAATAAAAAGTTTTACTTGCGTGACGCAAAGTCTGCCACTTCTCATGACCGGTGAATTCTGGAACTTGAAAAATCGTTGCATTCCTTGTTTTCGCTCTTTCTATTTGGTCGGTCTTTCGACAGCGTTGTTTTAATCCGCTATAAGTCAGCCAAGCCAAAAGTAATTATAGCATTATCTAGTAAAACAGTTTACCATTGAGAGGAGGCAAACTGTGAACGCACCTTCCGTCTAACGACCCGGAATTAAACGAGCAGAAATGAAAGCTAACGCGATGAGTGCTAGTCATACAACCAAGTATCTGAGAACGTTAAGGATACCCAAGGGACAGGGCAGCGCTGAAATCTTCCAGTCTGGCCTTGGTGGGCCGATGGATTTAGGCGCCGGACGTGACGCCTCGCTAAACGCCGCGTTCTGCTTCGTTGACTCGACAGACTTGATCGCTTTCGAGAAAGTGCATCGAACGCACCCCTTTGACCACTCGACCGGAACGTCGGGGAGCATTTCTCAGCAAGAAAACGAAGAGCAAAGAACCTGTGTGCATTTAGCCGCAGGCTGGTCGTTAGAGTATACGCCTATACAAGAGCGAGGCATACGCTTCATGGTAGTTTTGCAGGCCGGAGATGTAGGTTTTATGTGGTTAAACTTGGGAAGTAGGAAACAAAAATGCTAATTTAATGAAAACTACGAATTATGGCGACGGAGCCTTTCAACTGAGTGATACATTGCTAAAAAGAAAGCAACGAGAATAATAAACAACCACATGGGCTGTTTATTATGTTTATTATTAGCATCATAAAATTTTTGAAGGATAGTGCGGTGTTTTAGTATATTTTGATTCAATTTTGCCGTAATAATTGTTTTTTTTAAACACAAAACTAAAATGCACTAAGCCAGTTATTTTATGCTTGAAATAGTTCCATATAACTCACTTGATGTGCGAGTAGTCCTTAAAGAGAGTTGGACAGTATTTGAGTGCATAAAACAGAAAAAGGCCGAAGACTCCGAGACCGTTTTTTTAAATTTTATTTCTATCATCGTTTGTGTCACCGGCATCGGGTCAAACAGGGCTCTGAATAGTTTTCTAATTCGCTCGTCTGCGTCCTAATATCACGCGAACGAGTGTTATGGGAGTGTTTATATTTCTGTATTTTGAATGCGAACATTTTAGTTAATGGGCGCCTTTTTGAAGAACTCAATACTAGACGGAGCATTTTATTTTGGTTGCGGGAGTGTGTTGACCGATCAAAGCACTATTGCTGTAACTTATTTTTCTGAACCGAAATCCTAATAAAACCACCATATTACCAATAAATTAAAAGAAACGACCACTAAGTACCGCTCTTGTATGATATATAAAGAAATAATCACTCGCCATTATAATTCAGACGTGGATCGAGCCCATTACTGAAATAACATTACGTTTGTTGTCCGTCCTAGCAGATTCGCAGGAACCCTTTCAATTATTAACGATGTGCAATACGCGTACTTTAGTGTCTTAGTGCAACAGTCCACATGTGCAAATTAGTATTGCGATGGTTGTCAGGTTCTGCCGATATTTATTCTGCATATACTACAATACAAATATTGAAATTTGCTATTATATTTATGTTGTTTTAAATACTTCTTCATCTGAATATCTTTTCTTGAACATGCTCTTCGTTTCCATTGTCGCCTTCATTTCAGGAAGCTCCTCTGAAGCCATATCTCCAGGTTTTGTTTTTCTATTCGGGCAACTATACCTCTCTTTATTGAAGGCAGTGTTTTTGTCTGACAACTTTATACATTGCGAAATTTAATTTTTCATTAGCAACCTCTTAATTGGTATACTTAAAGGACCGCTGACAGCCAAAGATCTCAATTCGGTACTGCCTTGGAACGCTTCAAAAAGAGGGGAAAAAAGAGGGGCAACACTCCCCTCCGCACCCTCCCCTCCTCCTCCTCAAGAGCTGCGCTCGAATTCGGCGTTACAGAAAATTGTAAACGTCTTTCATTTTTTGGTTTAATCGTATTGTGAGCAGAACTCTCTCCTCGCGATTACGTGAATTCTTTTGCGCAAGAACGTCGCCGGATATCGCTGGAAAAGGGCACTAACAGCTACCGCAGTAATACTCAACACACATCGCTCTAAAACGAACTTTGTCATTAAGCGAAAGTTGTTTCGGAACACTTCTTTTAATACGTATGCAGTGCTCTTTAGGCTTCGTGTTGCAAGCTCGTGGCTTGATCCAGCGTCTCGTTTTCACGAGAGCGTGCAAATGAATTGCTAGATTGAGCCCCACGCACTTGCCAGTGGCTTTGACATGTTTGCTTGTTATGTATCAAACGGATTAAAGTTTATGCTGGCTACCGCGCTGCTAGGCAGTTTTGAAAGTCGGTATAATTATCCGCGCCCCAAACTTGGTTGAAACTATACGTTCTTTCGGAGTACTTTTTTTGTTAACTACTGCATGAGTGGTTGGGGTCAAGCCCTGGATTTGGAGTACAGGATATTTTGAACGCTCTCACAATCAATCGGAGGTGGTCTTTGGAGCTCAAATTTTAAACTCAGTCCTGTATATTATACAGGCGCATTTTCCGAACTAAACTACCACTACGTAAAAGTGCTGTCTTTCGTAAACACCGAATGACGGCAGAAACCACGAACAAACGCACCCTGAACAAAGAGCGTTGAAAAAGGTGTGTCGGTAAAAAAAGAACAGCACGTGCGCGTCCAACTTTTAGCAATAATATCTTGAGTTAAATCGAGTCACAGAGGTACTTTCTGTGAGCAAGGCCCGGGCGCGTCCACTTAAGCACAGAACACACATACAGCTCAATCATTGCGTCCTACAAAGGCACGTAGCAAGTAAGAAAATAAAATTACAAAGAAAAGCTCCTACCCAAAAAAGCGATCTGCACGGATAGCGTTTTCGTGTTAGGAGGAATGATCCCCGTCCCTTATGTAGCTGCGTCCCTTCAGATGATTCTGATGCTTGGCTATTTATATATACTTCGCGGAAAAGTGGATAAGCAAGGTAATATCCGCCACGTAAATTACTCGAGTAAACACAGTTGTATTCGACGCATAACGCGACTCCCATATATAACTATAGATGTTTTCTGTTTTCCGTTGTTCTTAATCACGCGGGTTCCGTATTTGGTATGCGGGACGAAAGAATAACGAAACATTTCAACCTGTAATGTGCGAGAAAATATAGGTGAGGCAATACAAGAATGTGTGACAATCACACATTTTTTGTAAACATCTTCCAATGGCGTGGACAGATTAACACGATGTTTTACCGCATACCAGAATTGACGACATTCAAGATGGCTGCGCCCTTGTATAGAAAAGGTGTATAGTCAACAAGGCTGACATTGGCCAGCAGCAGGAGGTAGGGCATATGTTAGCCAGCAATAGCCAACACGCGCTGCCTCCTGTCCGGAGGCAGAGAGTGAGCCGGGAACACTCTAAGGAATCTGAGAGCACTTGGGAAAGCCCATCGCTGGAATCTACCGGGGAGCCTCGGCGAATGGCGAGGCTGATAATATGTTCAGACTTAAAAGAGACTTTCTGCGCTGTGGCACTCAGTGTGACGTTTCACCATGCACAGTGCCGCGGCGCAGACCGCCTTTTCCACGTTTAAAGATATCAGCCTCGACCTCCGAACGAGATGCCATAGTAGATTGCAGTGACTGGCTCTCCTAACTGCTTTGTGGAGAAAACAAAGTAGACCATCTATATTTCGTAGAGTGCAGCTCACGAAGGCAGGCGAAAGCGATTTATACCGGTATTGTGATGCCTTAAAAGAAACAACGTGCGTCCGCTTTCACCACTCTGCCAATCTGAGCATTTAATAGGCAACTGAGCGGCACTAAAGGTCATCATCAAACTGCCTCCCCCCCCCCCACCTTCTTTTCGGACCGCCGATTGGGACCCCAAGAAGGGAGAGAGGATGTGTGAAGGTGTGGTCTGGCTTGGAGGGCGAGGACATTGCCTCAACTCCTCGCGTCCATTGTTTCCGCAGCCCCGGCGTGCTCTGACCTCCTTTCACGCGCGATGCCGCTTAAAAAGACCGCGCGTGCCGCGGAGGCCGCCAGAGTCCCCAGTCACACCTCCACGCACATCAGACCGCCAACATGAAGGCGACGGTGAGTGCTCGCCCGCGCGCTGTCAAAAGAGACCGGATGGAATCGTACGTTTTGCGACTACGTATAGTGGGTGCCCCTACTTCATCGATGGACAGCGCTCGTTTACTTCGCGAAGTGCTTTCCGAGTGTTTCCGGCCAGAAATATTTCAGGGTTTGAAGAACAGGCCTATAGTCTGAGTACTTAAGGGGATATACAGGCTTCCGGTTTGCTGGTGCGATTTCTAAAGGAAATTTCTTCCAAATGGATCTTAGGAACAAGTAGTGCTATTACTTCTAAATGATTTCTAAAAAAAACAGCATTTTGGCATAAAAACGCTCCTATATTTTCCTAAGCTGAATACCTTAGCCTTTAAAGAAAATATTAGGTATCGTAATTGAAAATATATTTCATGCTCACTGAAAACAGGAGGATTCTAACGAAATCGAAGCGAATTCAGTAGCTGCACGACGAAAGAAGTTGGAGAAAGAGACAAGTTTGAAGTAAATATTCATTAATCTCTCTACGAAACAGAAATATTACAGAAATAGTATAAGAAATTTAGGGCAATTATGGTTTAAGTGGGGCCAGCTGAGTTGAAGTCATGCGACTGCTTCACCACTGAGGTTCCACAAAGATATACCGCAATAATTTGGATATCATATTGCTTGGCTTCAATGTTCCTCGGTGGAACTGATTAACATGGTAGTGTACATTGTCGTCCTATAGCAATCAGGCATAACGAATATTTAATAATAGGTCATCGGCAGCAAACACTTAATGAGAGCAGACATGCAGCATGAAACGGTAATGTTCACGGAACTCTTAACAATTTGGGATAGTTCTAAAAACACGGTATTTTCCCGCGCATGCCGCGAGAAGGCAGATATTGCGAAGGGCAGAAAAGAGAATGTCAAAATCCAATTAACATTCTGACTTGGAGGTACCACCCAATACAGAAAAGCATGTTGGATATTCATTGAAGTGCTCAAACTGCGAGCGTTGATGATCCGAAAGCTGAATGAGCATCATCATTCGCTCGTGTACTTGAACGAAACCGATATGATTAACCCCTCGCGCGCTTTGTGGGACGGTGAAGGGACGTGCCTTGCTCACAGAGGTAGTGATAGATTCGTGTATAGTCGCTCACAGTTTAAGAAACTTGGGGCGTGGCTGATCGTATTCACGCTCTTTTTGATTTGTGATTATTTATTTGGAGTTTTTTTATTGGCAAATTCCGCAATCTTATTGTTTGAGGAGCGATAATGAGATGTCTCGGATCTGACGAGAATCGCGATTCGTAAGTTGTGAATGGCTGCAGTAAGGAAAGTTCAGCACGAGGTATTTATGAACGGTTCTATTTTAATGTCAGCTAGTTTCTAAGACTGTAAAAAGTCCGCGTACTTAAAGGTGCGAGCTTCCGAGATACAAAGTACGCCAGCTCTTATGTGAAAACAATTTGTTCCCCTGATATAGATATGAGATGTCGCACAATCCAGGACAGCCATATTCTTTCTGAAGTTCCCCAGTATTGATGAGTTTTATAAAAGAGGCCTCAATGACAAAAACAAAAAAACAGGATAAAATTCGCCAAAATTGAAACAAAAAGTTCATGGACAGGTTAGTTAAAAGCAAAAAGAGGAAATGATTTAATGCCGTAAGAAGAAAGGATGTTTTACTCGTTTGTACAGTACTTGTTAACTCTGTCGTGTCTCGGCGTTTTGGAGCATACCAAAGAATATCTATCACTACACAAACACTATGACTCAGAGAAAGAAAAATGCAGTTGTTTTCGTTGCGTTGGTTTTTTAACCCACACTACGTTGCGAAAATTGCTTTAGTATATTACTTTTGAAAGTCCTGTCCACCTATTTTGTAAAACAAACATAACTCACTCATTTCCGGAATAATGTTTTCAGAGTCCGAGTTTTGTTACAATTATGAACATGTTAGAACAGTATTTCGGAAAACATTCTGTTGTTCGCGAGCACATGCACGTGAAGATTATTAAGAGCCTGTTAATGAAATTACGTCACAATGAACGGATGATATTCTTTATTAACTGAATACGCCACTGAATCTGAAGCAGATATCTGTGCGTTTAAAACACTGAAATGTGTCGGCTTAAAATACCTACACCCCTTGAAGTCGTGGGACCTAAAATGCTAATTTCAATTAGATATATACAAAAACAAAACACCTTTAGTCAGACCTAGAATTCAAGGGAGGTTCAAAGTATATAAAAAAATATTTTAAACAAAACAAGGACGGCGAAATTGTTGCGTAAGACGCCGGGGAGAAAACAATGCATTTCCGGGCACTTTGCGTCCAAGAGCGTACATTCAGATTAAGATATTGCCCCAGATAAAGCGCGACAAATAAGGTTCCCGCTGCGAATTACACAATGGGCTCGATCTGACCTGAATCTCCGCTCAGGCTAAGCGCTCTTTTTTCTCGCGGAAAAGGAAAGCGTGTTCGCTGCCTTCCTGCTCCCACACCCTGCGCGATTGTGGGGGTTATTTCCTGGTAACGATCTGGACGTCTGCCCCTTATTGCGACGCTCCTAGATCATCTGCGACTATTCGTCACCAGAGCCATCGATCACGAGACACCTCATCCTCGCCTCATACGCCAAGCGATCGTTTCAGCCGACAATCAGTGCTCGTCGGCAAGTGGGGTGGTGATGACGGCACAATCTCGTCCGGGTGCCAAGTGTGCCGGGCGTGCATCATACTCCGGAACTTTATCACCGTAATTTTTTTACTTTGCATTCTATGCATTAATGTTTTAGATACACTAATTACTAGTATATTTAGTGGTTAATTCGAGAGTAAGGTTTATGATAACTTGACTGGTGTACCGGACGTTCCGGGAAAAAAAAGACATCGGAGTTCTGTTCGAACAATTTGTGTCATTTCGTAATTGAATAACTTTTAAGATCACTGGTTCTACCTGCAGCCTCTGTCTTGGTCCCGACATTTCGCATTGTAGGTACATTTTAAATTAATTATTTTGTTAGAGTGGGGTGCAGGAACAGGACGGTATAATCAACGTGCAATGGAAAACATATTTGCGATTGGTATATATACTCGCAAGACGGCTTTGTCGGGCTCGAGTGGAGGGAGTGTAACATAAAGACATTTTGCCACGTGGATTCTGAATTATGTTCTCGTTATCATAATTTTGGTGGCTGTATGAGTATCAGTATTGCTTATTGCGAATGATGTTTCATCTACGTCTAAATATTCCGGAGAAAACTGGACGTAGTTCAGCATCTCCTATACTCTAGTCGTTTAGAGTTTGGCACAAAGAATAAGGCGTATAAAGCAGACTGGTGTACGTAAGAAACCTGGTTTGGTGAGGTGCGGCCATACGCGATGCACCCGGTAACAGGCAAGAAAAGTTGATTTAGTGATTAGCCTCCGGCTCGAAAGTAATAATACACCTCATTTTCTATCTTGCAGAGTTTAATCAAAGAGGTCTGAAATTTACTTTATAATTATCAGGATGTTTATGTTCCGCCAAAAACTATAATCTTTAACAAAGTCGATGCCCACTGTAACATGCGACAACCAGTTCCCGCTCTGCATATGAATCTTTTAGAGAGAATGAAGGCAGTTTGTGACCGAGCGAGTTAGCCCAAACACCATGTGAACTGTAGTCACGGCGTCCTGGTGCAAGGTTACAATCCAATGTTAGGAGTCCCTTCCGCGCCGGCCAAACCGCCTAAAACAAAACAACTCTATATGCCTTCAGGCAGACGGGCCTACTTCACTGGCAATGAAGACAATTACAAGGTACCTTAGACGAAAGTTTGATAGCCACTGATTTGCCTCAAAATTTGTTTAACAGAATAAAAGACACAACTGAACTAGTGACCCAAAGTGCAAGTCACAATAATGTTTTTTCGCGAAGCTTTAAATTTGGTTTGAGGAGGCTGAGAGGCTATAAAAAGGTGAATTGCTGGGCTAGTTTGTTGTTGAACGAGATGATTAAAGACTGCACAAAAGTGCGCGACAAAAGTAGAAGGAGCACACAAGACAGACGTTGAGAGGCTCTATTTGAAATACTGGAAACGTGACGCCAGATGTAATGCGGGGCAATACGGGGCATTGCAGCTTGTTACCGATCGGTTAGAAGAAGTTTGATTGTCCGAGATGCTGGTACGCCCACGCCAGCAAAGCAAAAACAAAAAAATAGAAATAACATGCGCAATTGTGTGTTTTTAAGACTGCCTGCTTGACTTACAAGTTATACAACATGGTACGTCACCCCACAGGAAAGCGCGGGAAAATAGGAATATTAGTTTTGGCATAACATTTATTTGCCGTTTTCTAAATATCCATTTTTAATAAAATAATAAATAACATACTCAAAAGAGCAAAGCCTGAGTATTCTAAAAAAAAAAAAAAAGTGCATTGTTTGCGTAAATAAAAAAAAGAAGAAAAAAAAAAAGATTGGGGACGTTTTCGCTTTTAGATGAACTTCGACTTCCCATTGAAACAATAACGAGCCAAAGTTCTCAAAACATATTAAAGATATGTTTTTATATTTACAAAAAAGAGCGGGTGACATCAAAGCGCAAACCACAATCGTCGAAACCCAAACGTCCGTTGAGATCCAAATGTGAAAATCCAACCGAACTCACTTATTGTGTAACTAAGTTTCCATTATCTCAAGCACTCCCCTTCTCTCTGTCTTTAGGGCTTTTTACGCTTTAGAACCAGCAGTTCCCTCTCCGGCAATACGCTTCTAAATGGGAGAATTTGACACGCGCGACGCGAGTTCTCGAGGCCCGCGCTTTCTTGTGTACCACAACCGGGGCGGCGCCACTGTAAAACTGGCCTTGTTTAGTTAATTTCAGGGGTCATAAATAATCAAACTAAACTAAAACATGGCCAGTATTAGCGTCCTACTTGTTAAAATCCTACACTTAAACGTAAAAAGTTAATTGAGCGTCCCATTACACGTCTGACACCCAATTATATTAAGATGTCTAGGGTTCTATCGCACTTCTTACTAACGCCGCCTATACTTTCTAAAAAAAACATAATTATCATACACCAGCACTGTTACATATAAAGCTATTCTTATGTACCGACAAGGGCAAATTGGACCAGTCATAGTCGAGTCTAGTGGAACGTACCGTCTATAATGTTCGCCATAACATCTACACTCTAAAAATTTAAACATGTTCAATTTCATGCAGAATGCAAATATAACTAATCAAGTCGAACAATAAGAGGATTCCAGCGAATGGCGTATCTGAGAAATTCGATGTACGCAGGAAGGAACAGTAAGTGAAACATCGTGTCCATTATTTGTAAAGGTTAAAATGTCGCTACTTTCCTTCTTGTTCGCAGATTGCACTTATCATCCTCGGAGTCGTAGCCACGTTTGTCTCGGCGGGCTACGGCGGATACGGAGGTTATGGTGGTTTCGGTGGCGGTGGAGGCTACGGAGGCGGTTACGGCGGACACGGCTACCATCCCGTCGGACGGAAGTTCGCCTACGGGACTCACATCAGTCATCCGTCCTATATCCACGGATACGGAGGACACGGGGGCTACGGCGGCTACGGAGGTTATCACGGATAAAGCGTTACTGCCAACTGGGTTGCCAGGTGCCACTGCCGAAAGAAGAACGGGAAGCGGAAGGTCAGCCCCCAAACAAGGACGTGTGGATCCTACGTAGCGATGCAAAGAAGCCAACCTTAGATCTACAACCTGAAGCGGACAAGGCTGTTTAGTGGTTTTAGTTTTACCCTTTCGTTTACAGGTTTGTGACTTTGTAAAAAAATAGCTGTGATTTGTAAATAAAGTTAAATGTTTTTTTTTCGGAACCTATGTTGTTAAAATTTCTGGTTATTACATCAGGCCAAGGAACAAGCTGAGTATTTTTTTTAAAGATATGCTATGGTTCTCGGTAGTGGAAAATGAGCAGTAGAGTAAAGGTGTCCATGGCAACATAATCCAGATACTAAACGGCGGCAGTGAATTACAAAATAAAGTGGCATACCGAACTGTGTGAATACTATACACAGGCGATTATGATCACCAAAAATTGGGCTATTGAAATGACATGCATAAAGTCTATCAATTTGATGAGAAAACAGCTGTATTTCGTCAAATGCTGACAGCAGTTTGCAAGCGAGGCGTATGAGGGTGGGTTGTGTAATATCTGTAATAGTCTATATAAAACACAGATGCTTTGCTCTTAGAGTGTCCGACGGCCAGTCTAATTTCGGAAATATAAAACTGCGAAACCAACCTGTGCACAGTGAACAGAATCATAATCAAGTATTTTTAAGGAACGCGCGTTTTTGTTATAGGCCTACATTATGGTGCACGCTTTACAACTGTATACATTCGAGGTTCCTTATGGTCTAATTTACTGATAGTCTGGACTTTTAATGCACTTGCGTAACGCAATATTGATCCTAAAATTAACAAAAGAAGGCAGTCAGTGTCTCGAAACGTGAAGTAGGGGTATCTGAAACTTACTTTCTTTAATATGCAAATTACCTTTTGAATTACTCCTAGGTTGTAGCCAGATGAATGTTAAATATTTCATTTGATTGTAAAAATAGCTACAGAGTGAAGCTTACGGAATCGTTCGCAGTGGTATTTTGTGTTGTATTTGTACAGACTACAATTTGAATATTATATTAGTACATGAGTAACGTAATATATTACTGTTTCATGTTTCAACACATTTAACACTGAAAGCAATGGAAGGAACTTTCGAGAAATTCAGTTATTCTTTGTAGTGATTAAGAAAAAATCAGTTCCCATCTCCTGGGCCATGCCAGATATAAAAGCCAAAAAAAATTATCCTGTGCGTAAAAAGAAATAAAAAAGAATAATGGAATATATTGGTTGTGACGGCGTTCTTAAGTCTTTGTTTCTTTATAATAATGAAGCGCTTGATACGTTATATTATTTAGAAGTAAATATTTACCGTCTCCTTTAGAAATAAATAAATAAATAAATAAATAAAAATAACATAAAAGCTAGCGCAAGTGGCATTCCCGTTCTGTTTACTGATGTCAAAATAATTTTATTCTATTTTGAAAGTGCAGATATAAGCACACTGTACTTTAAAATCGTGAGTTGCTATACAAAAACCTTTTGTAGAGACTATAGAAAGTGGGCACTGAGTAAAAACATAAGAGTACCTATAAGTGCATGCTTATAATAATTTGTTCTGAAACATTCGTTTTAACGGAATGTAATCAAAATCAGCTCGTTTTAAAATCTGTGGATTGGTCAAATACGGACGAAAACTAACTGTGGCAGCTATGGCCCGTCACGAATAATATCATAAATATTTACGAGATTATGGGATCATAGCTGAATGAAGAAAACAAAAAAAAGCGATAAAAATCAAGCAAGATCTGTCTGGAAGAAACCTGTAGAAGTAAGCCTTAGTTTTTGCTTCCTAATTAAGCTTGTGTTTGCAGGTTCCCCAAGTTTTAGCTAAGGGCCCAGAGCAAACCTTTGTGGACAATGTAGATGTTCCTAAAATAAGTAGGCTTAAAATGAGTTTGGTCAAATGATTGTTCGTTCAATCCAAGTGTAAAAGCATGGGTACTATGCACTTAAAAATGACAGTTCAGTGCGCTACCGTAACAGCGCAGCACGCACCTGTTCGTCATTTCGGAAACCAGACGGAGCACGAGCAGCACGTTGTACGTGACCTGAGTGCTTTGCGTTAAGAGGATGCTGACGGCGAAATTCCTTTCGCGTAATTAAAACCGTTGTTCACGGTAGACGATAAGTTTCTTCACCTGTGCGCATTAAATCGTAGAAGCACATCATGCTCTAAGCTTTCAAGGATTACAGCCAAGCACGCGTGCGTGTGCAGCGAAAGCGTCGTTCAAGTTGTGGGTATTACGTATAGCTTTACTTCCGGGGACCGGTGCTCAAAGGAAACCCGATGCCCGTCCCACCGCGCGGCCGGTAGCTATTAGTGAGGGCGGTCACCGCGCCGGGTTCGCCAACGCCATACAAACAACGATGATTCCGCCATTAAACAGCGTTCATTGGGAAACAGGGGTCTCCAACAAGACACTGCGGTCAAGCGAGCCGTGGACACAGTGTGCCCGCAGCGCCCACAGACCTGAAAGCCAAAGGGGATTGCGAGCGGTGTCATCGCCGGTGGGCCGAGCTCACGCCGCAACCCTTCGTCGCAGGAGGTCAAGCCACAGCTCTCCGCAGACGGATGTCCACTCGGAGGAGGTAACGCCGACTGTCAGAGCCAGGGGAATCGCAAGCGTTGAGTAATCGCCGGTCGCGCGAGTTCACGCAGCGACTCGACCCGTCGCCCGAAGTTCACTCCAGGACTCCTCGCCGGACGGCCGTCCACTTGGAGGAGGGGACGCCCGACTGTACCGAACAATCTCGCTGGTCAGTGGTCTCCCGAAAACGGAAGACGCGCGGAGGAGTGCGAGAGAGTGGGCCGACAGGGTGGCGTACTCTCCCCGACACGATACGGAACGAACAGGTTCGAAGTCAGACGACCCCGGCCCGAACGTCCGCGGCTTACGCCTTCTCGGGGGAGGGAAACCAGAGGCTTCAACAAAGTCGGCATGCTCGCCGCTTGCAGATTCCACTTCTCTCACCCATAAAGAGAAATAAAACATACACCATTTCAATATTTACAAAATCATTGCCTCGTGTGCGATCTTCACAGCCCAACACACTGTTCTTCGTGACTTTAAAAAGTGAGCAAAGGACTGTTCATACGTACAAACGTTGAAAACACGTTTATTTTTTTTGTTGCGTTGGAAAGCGAGAAAGCACTCTCCATACGCACGAACACTGAAAATGTGAAGGTGTATAGAAAGAAATGTTAGCATTTTTGTATCCAAGGTGTTTTGTGATTAAAAAAAAGACCAGGAAGCGAGGTATTTGTTGCAGAACTTTCTAAACTAGATAATAGTTTTCAAAAGCGCAGCTATTAAAAGAAAAGCGCCGAAAGCAGAAAAAAAGTTCGCATTTTGCTTTTTAATTACGCTTCCAGTGATTACAAAAAAAGAAGAAAATCTTTCGATAGAGATGGCATTGTTCAGTGGTTGTTGTAGAACGTCTCTGACAGCATAGACCATGCCAGATTCAAATGTGCTTTTATCGCCGGATCGTATTGTACGCTCTACGGGAATGTTTTCGGACTCTGGTTCACTGGGGTACAATTGCAGTGTCTAACTGGAGACCTAGAGTAGTATTCAAAGAACATAACTTCAAAACCTAAAGGGTTAAGTGCATTAGTGCGCACGTCAGTGGCCTTCTAGGAAAGCGCATTGTGCTGCGACAGCTTTTACTACTGGAATTTTTTCTATACCTTCTTTTCTCCTTTCCCCAAACCTTTTCATTAAACTTGTAGCCTTTGTTTTATTCAACCTTTTTTCTACATTTTCTTCAATTTCAGTTATCGTCTTTTTATTTCCTCTTTAGATTTGCACACACCTCCCTTTCTTATAATTTTTTTTGTTGTTTTAAGTAAAACCTGAGTATCTAGTTAAGTTTGTTCTGCCTCCTGGTCTGAAAGAAACAGTTCTGTAATGTTTGCAAGAACGCTCTCTTCAGCACCTTTACGATCCCCCTTCGCCTCCTCGCCCGTTTCACTACGGGTGAGCATCGTACCGGCGTGCGCTCCTGTACCACTACTGTGTGATTGTCTTCAGGAGTCTCAGGTTAACGGTAGTACTGCAGTGGCTAAATTTATCTTCTACATCGTATAACAGCGCCGCCAGACCCTTGCTGACCAAGATCACTCTGTTTAAATATGTAACATCTAATTTGCTCTGATGTTTTCGTCTTGTATCCCTTTTCAATTTGTCCTTTGCTTCGCGCTATTTGATTGTATTATGTTTAATCAACAAGCCCCTCAAATTATTTCGTAATGCAGAGCGAAGCCGTTTTTTTTTTGTTCCTGTCTTAAATCAGGAGTAAAACGACTTTGCATGGAATGCAAAATTTTTCATGTAGGTACTTCTTTTTTATTTTTCATTTTATTTCATTTTACCTTAGATGCCCAGTTACGGTATTAAATAAGGGGGCAGTTTAGTACAATAAAACACCAGATAAACGCAATAACGTGGAATTATGCAAAGTAGGAGTTATACAAAATATAATACAACTGAAAGTGAATTCACAAAATATATATTTTAAGAGCATTTAGGAAAACTGTGGAGTCGTTGATAGTAACTATAGATGATGGCAGCTGGTTCCTCTCGGGAACTGCCAAGGAAAATGATTAATTAAAAGCATTGGTTTTAACGAAAATTTGCTTGATATCGCAGGAGTTATTTAGGCGGAAATATGTCCTTTCTGGGGGCGATAGCTAAGAGTCATTGAGGTCTTAGCAGTAGCAATACACTTTGTGAAAAAGGCAGAGTCGGTAGGGTTTCCTTCGGTAGAGCAAACGGGTTAGTCCGAGTTTATTTTTTAAGGCATAAACACTGGCGAAGTGATCGTATGGTGATAAGACGAAACGAGTGACTCGGTTTTGTACTGCTTGTAATGTGTCGATAAGGTATGATTGATGGAGGTTCCAAATTGGTGCAACATTCTCGAGTTTAAGTTTAATGTAAGTTTTATAAGCCACTTTTAAACATATGAGCATGTCGTAGGGTTCGTCTGATGAATCCGAGAGTTTTCCATGTGTAACTTCGAAACTGTGCTATTTAACATGTTTAACTTCAAACGTGTAACGTGTGTAACTTAAAATAAATGAGTAAATTCAACCAGGAGGGGCGCGATTAGCGGATGAAACTGGAACCACACTTTGCCGGAAACCCACAAGATGATGTACCATGCTTCTTCAGAATTTGCTTAATAAAAAGGGAATAGTGTATGCTTTCGTATTCTATATGAAACAATTATAGTTTTTACGGCATTGCTTAAGAAGAATATAGAATACAAAATTTAGGTATGCAAATAAGAGCAAAAGTTGGTGGTGTTCGTCTTGCTGCCTTCCTTCGACGGTAAATTGACCAAAGCGGGCGATCTGTTCAGGTGTAGCTTGATTACCGTGGTTTGGAATAAGCCAGAACTTCTGCCGAAAATTAAAAGAAAATTATCGCAGGCTCGGTTTTTATTGTTGTGAATTCGGGGGTAAATTTTCGAATTACGGTGAATGTCTACTGATTGCATACTCATTATTAATTTCTGATCGTTTATTTATTTCTCCACATAGTATGGATTATTCTTTACAATTTCTGCAATTTCACGCACATTATTCGCTGTAAAAGACTATATAAACCCCTCATTTTAACATGTTTTTTTTTCCTTATTTATTAATAAGAATTGTTAGCAAAGTAATAGAACTGCAATGTATCATATAAAAAAAAGAGAAAATATAATCCACATACCGTCAACGTTTTATCTTTTGCGAGGACCTTATATTCGCGAAAATCGCGAATCGCCTACAATTCGCGAAAAATAGCTCCCGCGAACGATTTCAGTAAAATGTAAACACATTGGAATCTATATTAAGATCCCACCGCGTCGCGAAAATTAGAACCCGCGAATTATTCCAAATCTTCAGCTTTGACCTAAATCGCGAAATATTGAGCCAGCGAAAAATAAGTCGTTTACAGTATTTATTAGCTTTGGACCAGGTTATCTGACACCGACGTCTTCCCAACCGCACTACAGGAGATATCTGAGATTAAAGAGGAACGCAGTTTCTGTTCCTTTGGATTCCTATTTCAGTCGAATCATACCACCGCGACCTTTGACCAATTGCGTCAGAGTGGATAGTAAGTAATCCGAGTCCTTTTAATCATAATATGGAAGCAAGTTGGCGGGTCCTGTTTTCTGATCATCAAAAGTAGGCCGTCTTCTTTGATCTGTTGACCTGGATATCGTATGGGGCTGAGATAAAAGCATGTCATTGTATACTCTAGACGAGTATGTTTCCGCGCATACGTCAACCCAAGAAAACAGTCAGGAAAAAAAATCGATATTATTGCAGCCCCCAACAACAGCGGCTGGCTCAGCACCCTGCGGCGCGAATCTTGAATGAGTTAGTCGAGGGCTTTGGTAAACCAACACACTTATCCCCCCAACAAAAGAAAACAAACCGAGCGAAAATCGATTGCAACAATAAACTCCATGTGGCGTCACAATTTCGTAACTACCATGGTTATGTATTCTAGAGAGGCAAGCCAATGACAGTGAGAAAATTAGTCACCAATAGAGCGACTTAGCAAACCAGTAACGGGAAAACGGTTCTGCAATCACAGTTGTCTTACGGAAAGATGGGGTAGGCTATGTACAGACAGGTTGAAATGTGCACAGAACTGATCAGCAGAATGAGGACACCTGTTTTTCATAAGCCAGGTGTGCAGTACTTGTTAGGCACGCTTGAGTACTTCATATACAGACGCGTTTATAAACCTCTTTCGAAAGTCGCGTTGCATTTATTAGAAGGTCGGGACCACTGCACAATGCTGGAACAACTAACATCGTGGAACCCGCAAGTCAGTCCATAAGATAGCGAACGTTGGAGCGGGGCCAACGCAAGGAGTCGACGAGGCAATCAAACAGCGTAAAAATTTTAACGTCACTGCGCTCGTCACGTTTTTTTTTTTTTTTTTTGGGGGGGGGGCGTGTTTTTGCTTTCTAATCCAAGCAAACGTCTGAAGTGTGTCCTGACGTTACGGTTTTAGTACACCATTGTGCAGGGATTCCAGAGCTGCCAACAAAAGGCTGTCTATTGATTAATTACTTATGTTGAAACTAACTGGTCATTTTTTACACTCATAAAACAGCGCAGTTTTCAACGACAAGGTGTATTAACAAAATAAACGTTTTATACTGAAACGTATAGCGACACGTTTTTGCATTTCGTACTTAAAAGAAACCCTCGTCTTTAGGTTTTTATTAATGATCGCTCATTCTTTTGCTAGAGCGTTAACCCTCTTTGCATCAATACGATGATTCTGTTGATTCAAATGCGTTTGAATGAAAGTAAAAGCTTACTGTGAGCCATCGTTTACTGAGCGCCTAATGTTACGGTGCTATAATGATTCTCAGAATGTGTCCAAGAGTGGTTTGAGCAAAAAAAGCAATTACGAGAAAGAAAAAAAAAAACGTTAATCGGGAAGGAAGGTAAAAAGGACCGTTAAGAAAGATGGAAAAATTCATCCGATGTAATTGTCGTGGTTAACTACTTTGTGCAGGGGCACAAGTACGAGAGGAGTATGAGACAGAGCGAGACTGGAATAGAATAGAATACAATAGAATAGTTTATTTCAGGTTTTTTTCCCAAAATGCACTTTCCAAAACTGTCTCACTTAAGCACATATGTGCTTGTGTGTGAGAACGGGCAGTCCAATTGTACAAGTGACATCGTATTGATGCAAAGAGGGTTAACGCTAAGCGAAAAGGAAGTGAAGTTATGGAAGATAACGTGTAAGAAGAACAATACTGGTATCGGGTATGTTTTGAAGCATGCTTTGTAGCTCGCTCCGAAATGGTATAAGTTTCCAGGAAATTATAGACCGATCTCACAAAGTGTTCGGCGCATGCGTGACACCACGTTTCATCTAGTTCATAGGAGGCATGCGGCAGCCAGTGCACGAGACGGCTCGTCCTCTGCGAGCGCAGAACAATGGCGCTGTTGCCGCACGTAATGACCCTAGATGTGTTTGCGTTTGTCCTGCAAGTACCGTCAAATGCACCAGCGCAGAATGCTCGTGTCTCAAGAGGCCCTTGGAAGCGAATGGCGGCGGAGCACCCGCTCGTGGCACGTGTCTTGCGCGTCCCGGAGACCCGCGCCGCAGTGTCGCGAATCTGGTGGCGCCAAGAAGCTTCGCCTTTTGGCGCCACCAGATTTCACCACAGTGGAAAAACGCGCCAGAGCCATCAACCTTCCGTTTTTATTTTGACGTTTATCTTCACTTCCTTCTTCTATGAGAAATATTGCGTAGCAGCAAGAAAAGAAAGCACACACAAACACACACACGCACACATACACACAAAGATTATATCTTTGACCTCTCAGCATAGTCAGATAGATATACTTTGTTTCACCTTACGATGTACAGCGATGGATGCTACCAGCGACACGGGCCAATCCATAGTGCCTATAGACCTTTTCTGCAAGTGCGCCGCCATCTTGAATTGACGTCACTTCCAGTATGGGCGAAAACATTGTTTTGCCTTTGCCACGCCAATAGAAGGCATTTAGGATATAAGCGTAACCATCACAGTTTGTCGTTTTGGCTCCCCTTCATTTTTTTTACTATTTGCAGGTTGAAACGTTGGATTATTTTTTCGTCGCCCATACCGGATACGCCTATTAGGTGGCTGGGGACGAGAGTACACAGAAAATGTCTATAGCTTGTGTCGTGACTTCGCGCCCCCGCGTCGCTCGGCCCAACCGGGAGGACAGGTGACACCTTCCGAGCTACGAATTGGCTCGGGTGGCCTGTCTAGCGTCCTTTCCGGTTGATCATAAAGTAAAACAAACTATAAGAGTGTACGCCTCCCCGCCGACTCGCTGACGCCAATTCGTACTACATATGAACGTGAAACGTATGTTTTTGTGAATTTACTTAGCTGTCTCTATGTGGTCGCTGCCGTTTATTTACTCAAAATTGAGCCGATGACGCCACCATCGCGGTCATTTATATGACATCAGGGCACTATTCCCAAGAAGGCATGGCTCACATTTTATTACACCGAACCGTCTCCAATGGACAGGGAACCGTCAAATGAAATAACGCTTCCGTTCCGGTTCGGGTTCAATACCAAATGTTTGATTTCGGTCCAAGTCTTTCGGTTCAGTTAAAAATAACCGTTTTGTTCAGGTTTTCGGTTTGGGTTCGGTTCGACCCCCTGGTTGAAAGTTACATGCTAATCGCACATGATTTCAACAGCTGCTTTGCCACGTCTCGCAGCGCCGAGAATGGCACCTTTTCTGTCTACAACTATTTAGTTTTGGTCGCTTCCCTGAGGGCGCGCTATTTCAATACCTTCTACACTCTTAGAAAAAAGTTGACCAAAAGGAGGTAACAGACCGCATTAACCACCCTCCTCCCGGCCTAGGGGGAAGCGCTCTGCTTGTTACCTCCCCAGGCGCAGCAGACACTAAGAATGCTGTGCTACAAGGTGAAGTTCGCCGCGAAGGAGCACCAACGAGGTAAGTATTACCTCCCAGAGGGTGCACCTGTTTGGGCACTGCCAGAGCCTGGGCGCTGCGATTGGCTGTGGGAAGGCGCAAACGAGTTCGCTAATTGGTCTCTTCGTATGACACGTCATTCTTCGCGCATGCGTGGGAGAGCGCCCGCCCGGTGCCAAGCGCCTTTTCCGCCGACGCTCCCGGTCATAATGGTCTTTCTTCTCGAACGTTCGACGGAGGCGTTTCAGCGAAGGAATGTTCTTTAGCGTTCTGTTCGACTCAGTCTCTTCTTACGAAGTCACCGAGCGCGCTGCATTGACTTCAGTCAAAGATCCAAGTCGTGTGCACCGTTTGCAGGTAAGGAAATGTTCTGCGCGGGCGGCAGTTGGCGTCGGTTATGACCGCCCTGGGAAGGCGACCTCTTCCTTAGACAAATGGTTGGCGGACCTGTTGGCACGTTTGAAGGCGTCGAGCGTTCGATAAAATTAGTATGTGGCGCGAACGCAGACACGGTTTAGACCATCGAAGTTCATAAATAGCAAGAACAGGAATGACTGTCGCTTGCACTCTAGCGCATATTTAGAAGGTTGACGTACGCTATCCAGTGGCGTAGCCGGGAGCTTTTCCCGGTGTATGTGTGTGCGGGTGGAGGAAGGGGGAGAGTGGCGGCCCGGCGAGCCTGGAGCCGGGCGACAAGACGCCTTTTGAATCGGGGGTCGCCTACGTTTAAGGCATGAGGGGGTAGGAGGTTTTCTCTTTTGGGGGCCGTTGGTGTGTCGCGTCGGACGTTAAATTGAGGATCTGATCAAATATTTGAAAATCTCGTAAAAGTGTTTTTTTTTTTTTTTTGCAGAGCAGTAGTCGATCAGGCATTCATTGGCGGCACCGGCCGACCGGCGCGATTAATTCTCAACGTCGTTGATATTTGTAAAAGTCAGTGTTAAACACAGATTTTTAATATCAGCGTTTTTTTTTAATTTAACGAGGTTGAATAAATACTTTGGTAAAATGTCACGTTACCTTGAAATACCGAATATAAATGTCTGAGCTAATTATTCGTGCGCATCACAAACATTAATAGTAGTATATTACGGAATAAGGTCATTAAGTTGTTACCGGCAGCGAGACTAGCAATTATATTGTCTTGGCATTTTCTTTGCGTGTGATCAGGCATTTCTAGAACTCTGATCATTCAGTAGGCGAGTTAGATATAACTCAAGTTTGCATTATTTGAAGTTGATTGAATATATTTCTTTCGTCCTACGGCAACGTTGTAGGGTGATTTCTTCGAGGGTACTGGATGCTTGCTACCTTGGACGCAACTGCAGGTAAGCGTAGTCAGATATATTATTTTGATGTTCTTGTTCGCATTTGGGCACTTGAAATGAGGTTCTTGATCTTTATCTTTTCTTTGTGTGTGTGGTGTTTGTTCATTTTCCAGAGAAAAGTGAGGGTATACTTCGAGTAAATAAATTAAAGTAAGACACACAAGGCGCTTGAGTGTGTCTTTTTCGGTGTGTTCTTTTTCTGTGTTTTCGTCCTTGTGTGCTGTTCTTCTCATGTCTAAATAAAACATACATTCAATTTTGTTTTGGCAGAGCACTTCGGCAAAAATATTTGCATATTTGCCGAAGTTCGGCAGTTAGGGTTGGCGGTCATGGGGGTCTGCTGTGGTGCTGAGCAGCTAATGTGGTGTAGCGCTCTGTGGTGTATGTTCTTCCTCTGTCCCTGTCTTAAAGCGCAATAATGTTTTTTCACGTACAATACCAACTCGCCCAACAATCAGCACTTGTATATACTAACCTGCTACAGTAGTTGTACCCCTTTGACTAAGATTTGTTAGTCACCTAAGTAAATCGGGGTGACAAATTTAAACATGACCGGTGAATACAAAGTGCTTACTAATCTACGATTACCACCCGCCGTGTGATAATTTTTGCCAGTGGTGGTTAGTCAACAGTTAAACTGGTCACGTCTGTTAAGTATGGTTGATGCTTTATAATGCTAGAATCAGTGGCCCATCAAATGCTAAAAATGCGTCTTAGAAAAATCTAAAATTTCTTCACAGTTTCTTTAAATTGGGGATGATATGTTTCAAGTTCGTATCACATGATTTCCACCTTTTTTGGTCCCAGGTAGGCAGTGCAATCTACCCGGTGGCTGTCAGCTCAAGCCTAATTAATCCTGAGGCGCCCAGCTATGTGGCAGTGGAGGGAGACCTCGAAGCCGCGTCGCCTGCTGAGGCAGTCCTGGTTGCATTCTGCCACTACTTCATCTTTAGCTACGAGTACCATCACCAGTTCAGGCGCAGATTCATAGCACTAGAGTACTTAATTGATCTGAAACACTCAAATGCTGGAGTCACGTGCAACACATTGCTTTCAAACCTAAAAGAAATGCCAAAAAGTATTTTCTTTTTTAATGCATTTTTATGCAGGTTTAGGAATTTTTGTTTATGTCGCTTGTTTAATGCTTTTTTTTGTCTGACATAAGGCAGGGTGGTTGATTCTGAGAGTTACGGAAGGTCAATGATATTGCTTTATAGTCACATTTTTGTAATCTCCGATATCACAGCTTCTTGCTTTGTGCGGCATTGGCATACTTAATTTATTTCAGTCTACTTCATACTTGGTGCCTGAAAGCATTCGAGGGTTGTGGTTCCATTTTCACAGTGATTTGTGCTTGCAAGGTTTAATTACAAGATGGTCAAAACCGAGCTTCGTGATTCATTTGGAGTGGGTTAGATCCCTTTGGCCCTTGCTGTAGTTTGTTGCAGCTCACTAGCAGCAGGAGATACGAGCCCTTTCTTCTTTCAGCACTAGAAGAGCAAATCCTAGCAGTCTGTTTTCCTCTACTCCAGCGTTCATTCCACTACTGTGGATAGGACGGGCATAGTGTACTGCCGTCCTTGAGTTGCAAGGCACTAGTCATTGCTAGTCGTGTCTTGGTTTGTATTGCTGTTTGCAATATGTGTGATACAGAATCTATGTTATATCACAGTGCGTTCATTTTGATTCTGGTTTGTACAAGACTCAGTAATTTAAGTTCACTCCGGTGAAGCTTCGCTATTCCAAGCAGTGTTCCAAGCATTCACTGTTATTTTCCGGGTAGACACTGATTGTTTATGTACATTTTGTGATAATTTTATTGACTGTCACACGACAGGACAGCACTGTCCTGTCGTGTTTGTTCTTGTAGTCCGCGTTTTCTGAGCTGTTTCCTCATCGTGTACATTTAACCCCAAAGTGGATCATAGTTGCCTCCAAAGGGAGGTAAAAGCTGCGCCCTCAAATATGTAGTCTTACCCCTCAAAGGGCGTGACAGCACGACAGGACAGCACTGTCCTGTCGTGTTTGTTCTTTGTAGTCCGCGTTTTCTGAGCTGTTTTCCTCATCGTGTACATTTAACCCCAAAGTTGATCATAGTTGCCTCCAAAAGGAGGTAAAAGCTGCGCCCTCAAATATGTAGTCTTATCCCTCAAAAGGGTTGAAATTCCCCCTAAAGGAGGTAAAGGCTGACCCTGGAAGGATGCATTTTTAATACCAAAAGGAACTAAGGTTACCTCCAAAAGGAGGCAATGTTGCACCCTAACCCAGGGGGTAAGTTTGCACCCTCGTTGCAGGGGAAACGTTACCTCCAAAGGGGTTGCCCTGTGTGCAAGTCGGTTACCCCCTTAAGGAGGGTACTACTGTACCCTTTTTTTAAGAGTGTAGATAACAAAGCCGTTGCGCTGATAGATATGTCATCAGCGAAAGCCAACGCTGGGTACAGATTGGGCGCGACGATTGCGTCAACGTTCGGCTCAAACCTGACTCGAAGCCGAGTGATGACGTAGCACTCATTTCCAACCTGTGTCCAGCGTTGGCCTTCGCTGGTGACGCAAAAATGTCAGCACTGCGGCCTTGTCTTTTGGACGGTGTTGGCCGTTTTTATCCTCGAATGAGCATTAGGCAGTGAGACAACGAAGCCTTCAGTCACTTCCAGTGCAATAATGCTTTTTCGAGCCACTTACCATGTGCTAACGAATTGGGCCATTAGCCCGTAGGCCAAAGATGAACATCGACACAGATCTCATAAGAACCAAGACCATTCCATTCACACTCCAATCCGGGCTAAAGGCATCTAGTTCTCTTCCCATTCCATTCAGGGGTTGCGAAAGTGCTGAATGGTTTCGGAATCATTTCCACTCCGGAGTGGCAACTCCGCAACACTGGTAAAGACCAAGCTTTCGCTTCACGTGCTCCAACCCGTGGTGCGCCGACAGATTCCATCACCTGTCGCAGAATTCCTTTTGGACGCAACTTGGAGAGTTGTTAAACTTGCCTTCTCGCACACGGTTGAGCGACTCGACAGCACTTGGGCCTTGCACCTTGATGCTGAAAGAATTTAGGTCTCTAGGTGTCATCCCGGCAACAATTCAGGGTGCTCGCATCGAAATCGAGGGAATGCGACAGGTGTCGAAGCTTACATCGCGGGCCTGCGTTCTCAGTAAATACACACAGAAAGTTCGGTTACGTGTGCCGTGGCTCAAATTTTACCATTGGTGGATTGCCAAGATCCGTGCAGAGATTTCTTTTTCTATCGGCTGATCAGACGTGGACAAGAACGGGCTGCTATTATGATCATGTTATAGTCACTGACAGGATAAGAACGGCAGGGAGAAGTCTTAGTAGTCTCGCCTCCATTGCGAGCATACTAGCTTCGAAAACGCGTCGGCGTCTGGTGAGCCTCGTGCGTGCATACCCGCAACCAAAGCACTGCAAAAGGCGACAAGCGAGTGCTGGAGGTGGGGAGTTCGAAAGAACCTCCTTGCCGCTCTCTCCGTTTGAGTGAGAAACAGTGATCGAATTAAAGATATTTACTGTTTTCTTTATATCTTATCTGGACATAAGAATAAGCGAGAGTTTATATCGTTAAAATAGAGTTTGTTTTCGCACTGAAAGGCACCCTAGCACGAATTGCCTTTGCAACTATATATATATATATATTTTTATCTCTCTATGATGGCATTATGGAGAGCCGAAGCTTTTAAAGTCGCGTCTTACTTAACAAAAAAGAAAGCAATACATGAAGTATCTGCTGTAAGGCTTCGCCCAGACTTGATTATTCTGTGCCGTGCCAAATTAGGAAGAGTTTTATAAGGTTAGGCTGATTCAAATACGCGGCAGATTTGATTAAGTGCCACAAAAGGAAGTCTAGTTGGTCGCAGAAGTGACACAATCCGTATAAAATTGAATTATTCTAGCACTTTCGCAATGAATTTTGAAAAGGAGGTAATCTAAAGAATTACACTGGTTGGTTGGAAACAATATTGCTAATTTACGATGGGTGTTTTTATGGTATTTACATGTATCTGTAATATGTTCATGAAAATAAAAGTTTGATGCCATTATTTTGTTTATACACAGACGTTTTAGGCAACGAATAATCTAGTGCTAATGAAAATCAGTCATCGCCTTTAAGTAGTGGCAATGCACCTTTTTCGCACTGTGTAGAAGAGCTCGCGACATGTTCGCCAGGCTGACAGATCACGCCTTAAAGAGATGATGAAGCTGTTATGTATTTGAGGAAACACACTTAAATCGTCTTCATTTGACTTCAAAAATCTCGAATATAAAAATTACTTTTTTTAATTTGGTGCATGGAAGCAGCAGAAAATAATTTTCAAAATACCGCGTGACGTCACAAAATGAGTTTTCGGAATTCTCGCTCTCGCGCCTTTTCAACGGCTGTCAAAACTATACACGCGCACTCTTGCTATTTTAAGAAGGCAGAAACACTTAAATAAACGTCACGACTGGTGCTAACGCGGGGGAATATACCTGGCAAGGTTTCGATTGCACGCTCTAGAGTTCCTGTATAGGCCCCCTCCGAAGCCAGAGTTGCGCGTTCATCCCCGTAGCCCCAGCTTTCCTGCACGGCCCAGGATTCTGCTCGACATGTGACTAAATTGAACGAATAACGCGCCCCGCGTTGGCGGCGCGCGGCGCGCTCCTTCTCCTCCTTTCCTGGAAAACAGAAAAGGAGGAGGAGGCAAAAGCAAAAAAAAAAAAAACATACGCCGGGGCGCTTGCATCGTTGGGGCAGCAGGCGCATCGGTGGCCTTCTTGCACGGCATTTGGATTTTGCTCCTCACGTGATCGGATCTCGGCGAATAGCGGCGCGGCGGCACGTGAAAAACAGACGCGCAACTCTGGGTCCCGTAAGGTACGTTTACACTTGCGGATCCGCCAGCGGATCCGCCAGCGAATCCGCCCAGCTTTTGACGCTGGGGCGAAACGCTGGGGGAAAACGCGGCGGAGAGCCGTATAGGTCCGGGAACCATTTCTGCCGCCGAACGAGTCGTTTCGTTGACAGGAAGTGACATTCTTGCGCAGCGCGGCGCTGCTTACGTCATGACTTCCGGGAGCAGCAGCGCCCGGGAGAGACGGCCGAGGTGAGAACTTTCGCGCCTTCTCGTCATATTTGACGGAATGTTACGAGAATAGCTGCCGCAGCCGGCGCCGCCGCCGCCGCTCGAGGGAAATAGATGCAAACGCAACCCGCTCGTCGCCGCCGCCGCCGGGAGCGGATCCGCTCCCGCGGCAGCGGATTTCTTCTCAGGTGTAAGCGTACCAGTAGGGAGCTTATACAGGAACTCTAGCACGCGCGGCCCTCGAGCGCCACGAGCGTGGCAGCCGAAACGTCCTTTTAGGGCGTCATGACTGATCAGAAATGTGTCGTCTTTGTTTCGCGTTCAGTTACATCTTTTCAGATTCACGGGATAAAACTACGCTAGAATCAACCTTTCTCTAATTTGTTGAGAGAGGTGTTTCAGCTTCCCTTTAACAATTTTGGTCCCTTAGCATTCCGAATGTTGTTTAAATAATGTAACAGTAAACAGTGGCGACAAGAAATGTTATAGAGAATTTTATCGACCATGGCAAAATGTTTACTCCTAGACTACACAGATGTTTCAAATCAAAACTTCATGAAAAAACCGGCTTCAGTTCAACATAAAAAAAGATCATATTACGGTAAAAAAAAGAAAAAGAATGCTTTTTAGTATACGGAGAAGATTTGTGATTTACGTTACCTCCAACCAATATCGGGGTCTTTCTTACATTTATTGTGCCACTTTGACGCTGGTCTCTCAATTCATAGTGATTGGAATTTCACCCAGTAATCGCATAACACTACCAGAAAATGCGTTGCTGCATTTCAAGCCGTTAAAAAATATCGGGACCTCGGTACAAGGGTTGTGACAGTGACGCCAGACACAGTAATGCGCTCACGCCGAGGTATACAACCGTGCCACTACTTAGGCTTAAAAGCGATGACGTAGCGTTTCGTTTCTGTTTGCGTCACACTTTTCGTGACATCGGTTGCATGGGTTTAGTCCCAAGTCGCCACCAAAAATGATTTTATGTAAAACAAAACTAAGAAACAAGTATACCCAAAAATGCACGATTTAATTGAAGTCTACTTCGTTTCACAAGCTGTCATCTACAGCTGTGCTTCATTTCGAATATTAGAGCTACGCCAGTCTGTCACTGGTGCCTGGTAGCGAGTGACTTCTGAGAAATGGGGCACTCCACTCCGGTGAGGCCGGTAGAATGGGGATATTCCTTGCAGACAAATGTATTCGCTGCAGCGTAATTTTTAAATGAACCCGCCAGCTCAACAGGAATTAAGTTTGCTTCATTTTCAAAGCAGCCAGAGGAGGAACTAGTAATTTTTATTTTCACGTCCTTTGCTTTGAGAAGACATTTCGTACGACAGAGAAAAACATTCCCATACAAATACCACCAGTTGCAATTTTGCTAGGATGGCGGGTTGTGTCCAGATATGAGAGAAGAGAACACCCAAAACGAAAGCCTGCAAGAATACCTTCCGCTTGGCTAATGCTGGCGAAAGAATATTCCTTTCAGCGGCACCTTTCTCGACACAACTAAGGTGGCATGGAGAATGCTGCTGAAACCCTCGTTTCGAGCCAGGACTTTGTAACCCTCACAGCACTTACTGCAAGCAGATTCCAACAGATGTGAGAAGTGGAATTGTTTATTTTATTCTATTTTATCACTTCCTGAAGTGTTCCAGACCGCTCAATATTGAGACCTTACTGAAGGACCGAAGGAAACACAACAAGCCTAGTCCTCTCGTCACGCTTTCCAAACATTTTCTTCGCTGCTTCATCCAAGCTTCGCATGACTATTAATTGCCTGAGGCCCTCAGACGTACTCCGCAAAAAGACACGTGAAGGCGGCCGACATGCGCGCTCTCAACCGGATGGCAGATACACAACAGTGAGATTTAAACCGCAGTGCTGAGATAAACATTAATCAGTACGGGAACCTTGTTACTGGAGTCCTTAAGGTCTTAAATAATTTTGACATCTCTATAACCAAGCCCTTCTAGACTAATAGGCTACGCATCTGTGCTCATTTCAGCTGGAGTATTAAATAGTACAAAGAAACAATTTTAAAGGAAAATGCTTCCAAGAATCTTAACAACAAGAAAGGTGATAATCAAAAGAGGCAAATGGAGACCCGATGTCACCGTCGCATAATTTTTCGAAGTTATCATTCTCCTCTAGATCATCGTTCCTGAGCCTTTGAACGCTTTCTTAAGGTGCATCCCCGCGTGCGAAAATAACAACCGGTGAAAGTAAATTATTTGCTTTGGCAGGCGAGCACAGCGAGGTCTACACGCACCAACACGCACACTATTCTCGCCCGGAAACACTATTTTCCAAAATCGTAAGCACAAAACGGCAAACACAAGCATTGCGCCTCCCTTCAGAGTTTTATGGTGCCAAGGAGTCAACGACAGATTGTTTAAGCAAAACACGAATGCAGCAGAAGTACGTCGGAACTTATATGAAAATAAACTCCAAAACGTAAATTCACATTGCGATAAGAAAAGAAGCTTAGTTTTCAGAGGTTAGTCGAAGCAATTCTCCTAGCGAACACATGAACTAAAACTTCCCCCCTCTCAACCCCCCCCCCAACTCCCCCCCAACAAAAAAAAAACAATAAAAAAATAGATGCAGGTTAACCAACGAGGTTGAAAAGAGAAGTATTCGTCGCTGGGTCAACACCTTCAAGAGTGCCGGCATGAACACCGTGAGCAACTTGTAGTGTTTTAGCTGCTTTAAAACGTTAAGAAGTCATGAATAAAGAACAAAACAAAACAACAACAAGAACGTGAAAATAACAATACGGAGAGCAAATAAACACAACAAAGCGAGGGAGGCTGAGCGTTTAGCGGACACGATCCCAGGTTTCATATAAAGCCTCCGTGCTAGTCCCATAATCAATATCCCTCACGGATTAGAGCCAGGCTCTAACCGTGCTGCATCTGAATAATAGACAGAACAATGAAAAAAATTATACGTAACATTCCGTGGCCTTCAAGCCCTTATACAGTTTTATTTAGACAGGGAATAGGCCGATAGGCTTGGAATGAGAAAACAGTAAATAAATAGTAGAACAAAGTAGCACAAACAGAAAACAAAGTGCGCTTGTGTCGAGCGTAACTGCTGTTTCAGCAACATTAACTGCCCGGAGTAAGACCGTGCTGCCAATGACACCCCAGAGAGAAATTGAACATTCCAGCCCAGCGGTCGTAATTAGGGCAGTTAATGAGGATTCGGCAAGACAGAGTGAACCACTGCAAGCCTGCATCAGGGTGGCCTGAATGAACATAGGAAGAGCGTTTTGTGTAGAGAGCATTTAATTTTAGCCAGTTACCGAGCTTTGTTACTTTGTTGACTGTCCAGAACAACGAATTATGGAGAACTCTGCTCTAATGATAACACCATGACTGTAAGCGTTAGAAAACACCGATGGAAACGTTTGTTTTGTTTAATAGGCAAACGTAGCTGCTATCATTAGCGTTTGCCAACGGGAGGGCATCTGAGTTCCCTACCAATACGTCGGGGGCTTTGTAATAACTGTAAACTGATGTTTACAAACGGAGGGGGAAGTTTGATCAACAGAAGAGAGTGTACTAAACTACTAAGCATGAGCAGAGGCTAATTCTAGACGTAAAAATTGTTTTGTTGTGATTTAATCCACATACTTTTTGTATGAAAATAGAGCCTGGAAGCTTTTTGTCTTGTCGCGGAAAAGATCTGCCGCTTTTATACTACGTGATTTGGTAGCAGTACAATATGAGTGGTAATTTGTCTAGAAAACTTCAGTCGGTATAAATTGACAAACTATGTGGGAAGATGCGGGACTAACGGCCGGCTGCACTAACGTCGCTTACCTTAACTCAAATCTGCTCTTTCTGTAGTCGGCTTAGCGACATTAACGGAGCTCGGCTAAGCATGGGTTTAAATTTCGGTTGCACCAACATTAACTCGGGTTTAAATACGCGCCTCTAGCTAAACTGTGGATATGCGAAGGAAATGCGGGGACAAACAGAGCGAACTAGAAAACGCTCGGAGGGACGAATACTATTGGTGGAGAGGAATCACGCAATGCAAACAAACGTTTTGCCGTGGTAGACGGCGTCGGCGGCTGCTTTTCGTTGAATTTCCTTTGTGAGTAACGAATTAAACAGCTCCAAATTCAATAATTTTTACTCTGACCTTTCAAACAAAGGAGTCAAAGCTTTCAATAAACACGAAAGCTCTTTACATTTGTGATTGTGTGTTTAATAATGGACGATAACAGACTCTTTTGACAGTGACAGTAGTTTTTCTGCTCACATTTCGTGATAAAGGAGCCATCGGGGGCCCCAAATTTCACCGAACGCGAGAAAGAAGCTCTACTAGCTACATCGCTGAAGACGAAACATCATCGGGAATAAGTAGGCAAGTAAGATGACTTCGAAAATCAAGAATCATGTCTGATACTGGTGAAGTTCAAAAGAGTGACGAGCTCGCCGCGGCAGCTGCGAAAATGGCCGGAAAACGTCGAATAGAAGGCGTCGAGAGATCAGGTCGCGAGGTAGGGGTCCTTGCATCGATCGTACTCGTTGCTCTCAGAAAGGTGACAGAACAGCTCTTCACCGTCGTTGGACATCTGCTGCAGCCCCAAACGGACTTCAGTTTCACACTGTCCAGTTCTAAAAAAGTGAGCTGCACAGCCTCAGCCATTTTTACTCGATGTGTACTTCCACAAGCACATATTACCTGTCAACTTTAGATATGCCCCAGTACGTCAATATCATGAAAATTTCATCCACGGTGAGCGGTTTGTGCACCCTTGGGATCCCGAAACCGATAACTCAAATCCGAGTCTTTTGGTTCGCGTATAATAGAGATAATACACACAAGTTACACCAAAGTTTTCCCTTTAACGTTCTATGGCCTTGACTGCATTTATTGCAAATTCACTTGATGAACTAAAATAATATATCTCTACACGTGCGTTTTATCTTAATAGCTGTAACACCTATAGGGTGAGAGATGGAATCTAGACTGCTGGGGTTCAGGAAGTAAGCTAAAACATTCACATTGGGGAACATTTTGAGATTTAGTAGTTTTAAGGCGCATTTTAATGCGGTGGGCCCTATTGTCTCGGTCGGTGTAGCTCTTGGAATATGAACTTGAAAATATTCACAATAAGTCATGTCAAAAGTTGGATTGAACTAGTCGGAATAAACTACTTGTTGCTGTTCTCCCTTATGCCTTTATACATAAAAAAAATCTCCCGTTTATCAAATCATCATGTTGTGTTGTTATCTTCATATTTTTTTCTTTTTTGCTGATTGTCTTTATATGTGAATTAACAAATCACTCAAGTTACCATTTCACCAATACACATTTGTTGAACTATAGAAATCTGTACCAGTCAAGTGCAAATGTAAATATTTAAAGGGGTTATTACACGCCAAAAATAAAATATGAGATAACAATACTGCTAGGACCCATTGTATGTTCCTACAATCCTGCTAAATTTGTTTTGAAAATGGCACGATAGTTTCGTGGATAAATCGATTTATATGCGGGTCCCTCGGAGGGGCGGATCCGGGCGGAGCGGGAGGCTGGCTACGTAGCCAGCCTCCCGCGCGGTGTCCCCTTGCACGCACTCACAGACTTGGCTCTCTTGGCGTCTCGAGCTTCAGCTTCCTCGTTTACCTTCCGCGTTTTGATCATGCGGTCCGTGACGATTACGTCTACGGCATCGCTCGCCTTGTCAAAATGTTCGACATTGATCGCAGCAGCGATGAGAGTGATTGCTATCAAGAGACGTTGGAAGCTGTTCATTTTGACTGCGACCCGCTGACGACCAGCTCCAACAACGGCGAGTTACTGACGAACTCGCCGTGGTCACCGTCGTCGCGGAATATATCGCAGGCGCATGCAGGGTGGAAGGTCAACGGGCCGGGGGTGAGAGCGAGAATAGCGTTCGGGTTACCGACTTGCGTGAGCGGTTGTGATCGTACCGTGGCGAGGAGAGCTTGGGCGATCATGGGGGCGCCTAGAATGAGAGAGCGTTCATGATCACGTAATTTATGGACACCATGGTGTGACTAACTTGGGCAGTGTTGCCTGGTCGCCAGATGAAAATGATAACAATTCGTAAATTCATAATTGCAATTACCAGAGCTCTAAAATCGCGTAACTTGGTGTATATCTAAAGTAGCCTATGAGCATTTCATTTGAAGAATAATTTATCCAATTAATTTTCGTGTTAAGGAGAATTGTTTGTTCATAAAAGTTACAAGCGCTTATACAAACAATTATGACTTTAAGCTTCCCTTGATGGTTTGTTCTATTGCACGCCCTTGACGTGAGTTTTTTGAACTACACAACTGAAATTCGACTCATCACGCTATTTTTTATAACACTAAACGTCTTGCTAACAACATATTGTTTGATCAAGCTCATAGTCACACGAGACAGACATTGAAATATAATCTAATAATAACCCCACAACACTTCCCTCAACACGGTCCTTTGTTTTACAGCTATCGTTGAATAGCTTCATTAATTTAGTTTTACACGGCCCTGGTTGCCTATTTCTAAGCTTTGTTCGCTTGATTTGTACAGTCCCATTAAAGAAAAGGGAAATTCTGGCTAAGCCATTGAAACCAAGCAAAGCCCAGATGCATACAAATAATTGAATACGTCGGTTTGCAACTGCACCGAATATCAGGAAGACCTAAGCACAGTGAGATATAACTTAGTAATACTTGAATGTGTTTATAGTCAGTGTCGCGTCTGGAATAGTGATAAGATTACAACCTCAGCACCCTTACGTCTGTCTTTCAGTATGTTGTATATGATCTAGTTCCTTAAACATCTGTCTGTTTGTAATATGTCAGGATTACGTTTTCATGTGTAAATAATTTTTAATAATTTTAACTAGCACACTTTTCATTACAAAGATCAATCTGCAATCAGGAGACGATCACAATCTCGCGGTAGTTCTCAGCACTTTAATACCTTCTGGAGGCAGGTCGGGTCACCAGATAGAAAGCTTTGTTGTGAAAGCACCGTCTAAGACCAACAATTGACAACAATCAGAGGATGACCACCATCCCGTGGTAGTTCTCAGAACTCCAGTGCCGTCTGGAGGCAAGTTGTGTCACAAAAGAGAAAACTTTGTTGTAATAGCATTGTCTAAGTCCCTTGTCATCGTCCCTTTGTCGTCTTTGTCCGAAAATAAAAAAACGCTCCCAAGTTTAAATTCCCAATAAATTGGTGGATTCTCCTGAAAGTTACTTACTACTGTGTTGAAAATAGGAAGAAAACACCTATGGTATTCTCAACAATGTGATTTCAGATAAGTTCGACCAAAGGGTCGCTGGTCGACATTTTATAAATCAACTGATGTTTTATATGCCAGTGTCTTGTGTCTGTTATAAACAAATCCACACTTAGTTTTAAACAGAAAAAAACATTTTGGGGACTGGAAAAGTCGTAAAACGTGAAGAGGCGAACAGTTGCATTAACACGCACTGATGGAGGGGGCACGTTTGAAAGTGAATAACTAACTTTTATTACTTTTTAGATAAAAACTGTAGGTACTGCTTGTTCGGAATACATAATAATAATATTTGTGTATGTTATATTGATTTTTCTAAAAATTGCCAAACATGCCTGCTCAAACGACAAATCGCGAAATTCGGAGGCCTGTACCTCATTAAATAGTTTAATCACCATCATATACATTTCACATAGTATTTGACTAATATATGACCATTATTTAATATATATATTAGGTTTGTGTGTGATACAATAGTCGTGTTTCATTTAAACAAACAAGAAAAAATCAAACAAAGCCAATTCCAATGCCAATAAAAGAAAAACCTTCGATTTTTTTTTAAACTTGGGTACCCTGTCATAGTTTATTTTGGTATTGGTTTTTATTAAAACATGCTGCATTATTCTATTGAGAAGGAAGGCAGAACTCTCCAAAGTAGGGTCCTTTTTCAAAGCGTACACTTAGCAGTGCGGTATACGAGAAGTGACTCTGAGTTCCAGTTTCTTTAAACTAACACACATATTTCCTATATTTTTATTCAGGTGAATCATTGACAACTACAGCAATCGGTCACACGTTAAAAGTGAGGAGAAACTACTGTGAACAAAGAGCTATCATATTACGGACTAGTAATCCGAGAAAAGAACATGCAGTCATCGGCCACTGGGAACATTGTTTATTGTCCTACGACACTACATGCTCCACTCTCCTCCCCTGTATCTCCATCTCTCTCTCTCTCTTGTATATATCCCTGACATCTATCTAGAATAAAAACTTATTCAAGCATTCCATTTCTGCGTGATAGTGTTCTGTGGCTAGCAACAATCATTTCCTCGCGATGATCACAATTATGGCGCAATAGTTGACGGAAGTAGCAAACGACACTCCTCGCTAGTTCTGGCAAAACGGCGTATTCAATATTTTTTTTTCCGGATTTCCCCCGCTCGCTGTCAAGGGTAAGGGGTTCCCATCAACCAGCAAAATATGGCCGCCGATGTCTGTTTACTGAGCAGTCGTGCCTGTCGCCATCCCACTCGCTGGCGTCACGGGCCATGATATCAGGCACTAAGGGACACACCGACAGACAACATGCATAATCCCCAAATACTCGAGCCCCGCCTAAATGCAATACAGCGTAAACACTGTCGCCATGTTAACCTAGGAAAGGTTAACATGGCGACAGTGCTTACGCTCTAGGTTAGGAAAATCACGGCGTGTGGTATTAGCCGGATATTTACACGATGTGCAAGCTGAGCCCCGAGAACGTGTCTGCTGCCCTATAGTACTTCACGAATGACGAGCTACAATGTTCGCGCCAAGGTGCAAACAAGAAGGACGTGATTTCTGTCATGCTCGACGGGGATAAGACGTTCGTGCCAAAGCGCTTCCTGACACGCTCAATCCGAGAGGCCTTTCGAGTGTACAAAGACAAGCATCCTGATTCCGGCGTTGGGCTAACGAAATTTTATTTTTCGCGCCCCAGATGGGTTAAATGTATTCCACACTAGGAAGTGTGCGTTTGTGTCCGCTGCGCCAATTAGTAACTTTGTATTGCTGCTCTAGAGAACGCTGCAGTCTCAACATTCAACACTGGTGAAATGAACTCAGCATTTCTGTGCCACTCACTAACAGGCCAGTGTCTTTAAGGAGACTGTTATCACTGCCCAAAAGGCCAGTCTCTTACACTCGAGGAACTTCATATCCAAGAGGATGAAGAGATTGTGCTTATAACATGGGAGTCCGGCGACCTTGTGAACAAAAAAAAACATTGGATCTTGAGACTTTTCTAAGAGTTTTTCAGTAACGGTTGAAAGTTGGATATTTCACAACCATATACGACAAACGCAAGGTAAAGCGATTTACGATGAAAAGCAGTACATGCAACGCGGGAGCATTGCCTTCGTTTTGACCTTATTGAAAACTAAACCATCGCGCTTCCACACAAAGTTCAAGCCTACCACAGAAACAAAAATGATATTTACATGTGTAGATACGACAAGCAAATCTACAAACAGCTTTGCTATGATCAGTGAGGAGCTGTGTTACGCCACCGCTCACACGTGCTTGGCTCTAGAAAAAGTGAAAGAGTGGGTTGAGGACAACAATGCGGTATACTCGCACATGCGTGACGTACGTGAGTGACGGGGACGCCATTCATCTTAAGAATCGCTGCCAGCTTCACCAGTTCGCACAGACCGATTGCCCACAAGCTCAGTGGTTATTGTCTGCATCTGGACGTGGGAAAATGCATGCGACGGAGTTGGCGGGCTCGTGAAGCACCAGGCCACGCTGAGACAACCTGAGAGAATGTTCAATAAACGCAATTCAGACGGTCAGGACTCTCGTGAGCGTTCTGTTCGAGAAACTGAAAGGTGTGCATCTTGTGTATCTGGACAAAAATAAAATGGTTCAAAAGCGCCAACAACAAAAATAAAAAAGAAGAGTGGCTGACGATGCGTGCCTTTCCTGGCAGTCAGTCTTGACGCGCGTGGCGGCTGTGCAAGTCATCAACAGAAGGGACCTGTCACATATATGTAACACGGACAGTGAGATCTGGTGAAAAAAAAAAAAACATTATTAAACGGGCACAGCGAGGAAAGCCTTCAGCACTGGCTCCATTTCGAATGCAGGGACACCTTATTTATCGCAGTTTTCTTCGCTGGGTATTTAACCTACTGTCTTACTTGGTGATTGCTTATAATCTTTATCTGATCACCATACCGGAGTCATGAAATGTTAACCCCGCGCAGGATAAAATATATCGGGTTGCCACGATCCATTCGCATACCGATAGTATCGAAGCTGCTACAGCCCGGCGCGGTGGCACCCCTCACCTGAAATGGTTTGTCCCCAGAAATTCATAGCCAATGTAAACAATTTTAGTATTCTATCTTTATTTTTGTATGTGGAAGAGAAGTTTTTTTTTTTAATTCTAAATATTAAATATATTGGAAATCGAATCACTGGTCTCTAATATGATGCTTCTTTGTACGCTGTATGTAAAATGCTGTATATAGTTTCTCCTCAATTTTACTGTGTGAACGATTGCTCTAGTTGCCAATGACTTTATCTGAATAAAAGTTATATAAAAGATGTGTGTTATTTTCATGAAACCGGAAATCAGAGTCACGTATAGGGCACTGCTAAGAGTAGGCTTTCAAAAAGAATTCTTCTTTGGGGAGTTATGTATTCTTTCTCAATAAAATAATGCAACATTTTTTAATAAAAATAAATGCCAAAAAAAAAACAGAGGTACCCAAATTAAAACAAAAATAATTGAAGGTGGTGCTTTTTTTTTTTTGTTCGCATCGAAATTTTTTGTTGTTTAATGTTTTTCCCATGCTTTCCTAAACATTTCACAACTATCGTATCACTCAGATACCTAATATATATTTAACTAATAGCCACATATAGGTAGAATATTATCTGAAGAGTATATGCTGGTGATTAAATTATTTCATGAGATACAGGCCTCCAAATTTTGCCCCTTGTCGTTGGAGCAAGCATGTTTGGAAATTTGTAGAAAAGGAAATATAACTTAAAAAAATATTATCACCATATGTTACAAGCAAGCTGTACCCATAGTTGGTTTTCAAAAAGTATGATAATTCTTCTAATTTTATGGTTTTAGTTTTCACTTTCAAAGATGCTCCCTCGATCAGTGCGCGTTAATGCAACTGTCCACCTCTTCATACCTTATGACTTTGAGTGTTGATTCAATTATACCAGACACTAGGCAATGCCATATAAAAACATTAGTTGATTTAAAAATGCCGACCAGCCACCTTTTGGACGATGTCTTCTGAAATCACCCGACATCATTTTTGCTAAGAGGTTAGGGAATCATTAACCGCTAAAAGAGGAGACCGAGACAAAGACCTAGCTGTTAGTCTAGAGACAAGCAAAACACCAGCAATAGGTGAAACACAAAGTGAGACTAAAGTAAGCACTTACAATGTTAACAATCTAGTGCTCAAACCCAGTTGCCTTCTATTTTTCTTTTGAAGTTTCTATCTGCAGTGACAAACTTACCAATATGCAGAGTAGGCAACTGTTTTGGGCAGCAGAGTTTGGGGAGAAAGGGGGGGGGGGTGGTGAATTTTGGAAAGTGGCTCTTGGCAAGTATGTGATTCAGATATATGAAACTCCAAGACATTTGGCGAAGACGCTTAAAGGGAAGATGGAGAGCTTCTTGAAAAAAATGAGTTAGAATTGAATTCTAGTGTATTTTTACCCCGTGAACCCGAATACCCGAACCTTTTGCTGCGCAAGTGGCGTGAAACGCGAGAAAACGCGAAAGAAAGTCGCTGTACGTGACGTCATCGACGGATAGTTTGGCTGCCCAAGGCTGGGGAGGCGGGGCTTCAGCCCTATTTTGAAATTGCTCTTATGGCTCTCCGGCGCGTTGCATTGAAATATAATTGTGATATCTGTTATTCTAAAGGCCAAATGAACGCAATTCAAGCGTTTTTTCTCAAATGCAGAAGTGCCCCATCTTCCATTTAAGACTGCCTACATGTAGGAATGCCAAAGCATTTCTACACTCAGCGCATTCTTACAAGCAACGCTCCACGTCTTTCTTTTTCACATAGCGCACCGGCGGTGACATCACGTTCCCCACTGCAAAGGCGCGGCGAACTTAGCCGGCTCCACGGCTTCAGTGACGATGCATCAGCGTTCCTGTGCTTTTCTTTGTGTTTTATTTCTGAGGCGCGTCCGCTTTGACCTTGAGCGCCCCACCGGCTTCCGTGACGATGCATCAGCGTTCCTGTGCTTTTCTTTGTGCTTTATTTCTGAGGCGCGTCCGCTTTGACCTTGAGCGCCCCACCGGCTTCCGTGACGAGGCATCTGCGTTGCTGTGCTTTTCTTTGTGTTTTATTTCTGAGGCGCGTCCGCTTTGACCTTGAGCGCCCCACCGGCTTCCGTGACGAGGCATCTGCGTTGCTGTGCTTTTCTTTGTGTTTTATCTGTGGCGCATCCGATTTGACTTTGAGCGCACCCGCCGGCTTCCGTGACAAAGCATCTGCGTTGCTGTGCTTTTGGCCAATGGGAATTCAGGTGCCGTCTGACTGCTACAGACGGCTACAGAAAACGCCGGCTTTGCTTGCGACGGTCAGTTGATGCTTTCGGATTAAAATAATCAAAGGAACACGGATCCTGAAACCATCTAGAGAACGGAGAAGACATTGACCAATGTTGACTAGAAGATATTGATAGAAGTAGAGGCCTTCATAAAGAGAATTGTCGACCTGATATAGACTGATTTGTTTTGTGTTATTTTGCTTGCTAGTATGGTACTGCACGGTCAAACGATCCCCACCGTGCTTGAAACGCGTCAAAAATTACTTGACAGCAATGAAGTCTGAACCACTGCACTTGTCCTGGTTATCAGCACCATAGACAGTCCTAACTTCGACCGCGTGCAAGGTGTTGCGGAAGTGGCTATTGGTAACCGCCATCAAGAATACCCAAGAACTGGGGTGAAAAAATCTGTGCACATGTATGTTTATATGAGTATAGGGAAAGGCGGCACTTTTAGACGGCAAAGGGGGAAAATGAAAAGTCCCCCTCTGCTTATCTGCAAATATGAGACTAGCCCAACTTGCGCTTCTGGTCTAGCAATTAGAAAATGAGATCAAGGACAGTGACACCAATGCAATTCCTGCGCCACACTACGCGCACAAATGAATTGTAGTAGAATATAACTGTAGAAGCTGCCCCATTACACATGCGTACAGCAAAATGTATTACTTTTACAACGAAAGTAATAAAGAAGATAAAGGCACAAATGAGTCTCCACAAAATAAAGCATCCAATTATGGACCAGAAAACTTGTCAAATGATGGTGTTGCTTATGATGCCCAACCAGCATTTTGAAACCTTGCCTAGGAGGACTTGGGCTTGTCGCAAACAAACAGTTGATGAGAATGTTCTTAGTACTGATATAATCATAGCCTGCAAGACAACTGTTCGGTTGTCACAGCTAGGGAAACACGCCAATGCCTTACAGCTCCATATCCTAAGGGAGTACTGCTTCGATCAGTTCATGCACCATGTTATGGAGAACTGCTGTGGCCACTATGCCGGAAAGTGCAGTGCACAATCCTCAGCCTGAACTTGAAATAAAATAAACAGCATTTCTGCACTTCCTACTGACCTTCCATTGGGGGGATATGTCTATGTATGACTTCTGTCATACACACAGCCACTGGCGTAGCCAGGAATTTTTTTTTTAGGGGGGGGGGGAGGGGGTTGAGATTTTCATGACGGGAGGGAGGTTTTTTTTTTCATTTTCGCGTGTAGTAGTCGATGTACTATATAATTCACGGGTACCTACAAGGCCTTCCCCAGCTCCCGGCGGTAGTCATTCAACATTTGCCTATATTTACTAACAAAATAAAAAATTATTTCGGGGTAGAGGGGCGGATGGGGAGGGGGAGGAAGGGTTGACCCCCAAACCAAGTCCCTGTATACGCCCCTGTACGCAGCAATTTAAACATTCAAAATGGGAGCGCATTTTTCAAGGGATGTGGAAAAAATCGCTAATGCATGTGACGGTCACAGCACGCAGCTGTTCAAACAACAGCAGTTCTTTAAACCACCAACTTGAACATGAAAATATCAAATATCAGCCCTGTCTTACCTTCGTTTGGCAGTTGTCTATTGTTATGTTCGTTCAACACAACATTTATTCCATGATAGTTTACAGATAACCAGCGGGCCGCCTTGGCCAGCAACACAACTGAACTCGAACCCCATGGCCACCGCCTTTATTACAATGGCCGCTAACACCGCTGCTGAAGCTAATGTGCCACCAGGTCTTGTAGTGCAAAATACACTGGACGCGGCTTGAAGAATCTCGCCTTCACTCCCTCTGGAACAGATATCTTTGCTGTCACTCCCTGTAGCTTCCCCAGACCCGCCGAAAACAGAGCTGGGAACCTGCTCACCAGTTCGTCCACGCCGCCCACTTGGTTGACGTACAGCAACTCCTCCAGTGGCATGCCAAATGCTTTGGCCCAATTTCGCCCTAGCAGGGCTTGAGCGTCCCCTTGAACCACAAAAAGTGGCAGCCGTGCGTGCCTTCCGCTGAATTCCGCATCTACCATCGCCTTTCCAACGACCGCGCCGGTATGTCCAAAATAGCTTCTCAAACGGACATCAGACGCCTCTACGGTGACATCAGGAAAACGCCTCTTGAACTCAGATGCCCCCATCACTGCAACCACGGCTCCCGTGTCCAGTTCCATTCTGACCGATTTGCCTTGAACCTTGACCTCGGCATAGATGGGTGGTACCCGCTGTTTCACAGACCGGATGACCCCGACGGTGGGCAATGGAGATGCCTCAGAATGAAGCGACCACAAGTTCTGGACCTCCGCAGTGTCCGAATCGCCGTCGCTAGAAGCTACGTTCACTGCGCGTACCTTGCTGGAGTACCAACGCCCGTCCCCAAACCGTTCCCCGGCGATATCTTCAACACGGCGTTCCTTGCCCTTCGGTTGAGCCCCCTTGACTGGGTGCACACTCGTGCTAAATGACCCCGTTCTTGACACTTGAAACACCGTAGGTCTCGGGCCCTGCACGTAGCGTCACTGTGTCGTCCTCCGCAGCGACGACAGTAGGAAACTGCCTCCCTGGGCTCCGTGACCCGATTCACCTCTGAGCCCCCAGAGCGCTGCGTTAGCTGTTTTGCCCCCTTTGTCGCTGCCTCCATGCTGGTCACGATATTTAGTGCTTTATCCAGTGTTAGTTCAGGCTCTTCTACCAAACGCTTCCTCGTTGGGTCGTCGCCGATGCCGTGGACCATCCTGTCCGGCAAGTTATTGTCCAGCTCACCGCCAAAATCGCAGGGCGCCGGCAACTGACGCAGTCCTGCCTAAAAGTACTTGACTGGCTCACCTTCCTGCTGTCCTCTGGAGTAGAACAGGTAGCGCTGAACAATAAGCGATGGTCTCGGCGCGTAGTGGTCAGTCAGCACCGCCAAACATTCACCGAGAGGAACCTCGCTAGGCCTCCGTGGGGCCAGTAGCCTCCGCAGCAGTGAGTACGTTGCTCGTCCACAGTGCCTAAGGAAGACTGCTCGCCGTCTTGCTTCTTCGACTTGGTTTGCAATAAAGTACTGCTCCAGGATCTCAACGTATTCGTTCCAGTCCTCCCCGCCGTCCCCGGCGAACGGCTCCAACTTCGGCATCTTGGGGGCGGTGCTCGGCGGTCGCTCGCGAACCAGGACAAAAAATAAAAAAATACATGAATTGGCTTAACTCATTTTAGTGGGTTCTCGTCCTCGTCGCCAATTGTTATTTTTGTTCAACACAACATTTATTCCATGATAGTTTACAGATAACCAGCGGGCCGCCTTGGCCCGCAACACAACTGAACTCAAGCCCCATGGCCACCGCCTTTATTAGAATGGCCGCTAACGCCGCCAAGCGCCCGCCGCACCCGCGGTGGCGCTACCAGTCAGACTATAGCATCTATGTTGCCGCAACTGGTCTCATTATACTGTGTGAACAAGCGAAGCCTCCATTCCCCAGGAAAAGACCACACTCCTGAAACCTGATCACTTTCAACACCTGCCCTAAACACCCATTTGTTGAAAACAATGCTGCCATCTGCTGACTTGAACACCGTGGAAGAATGCTTTGGAAGAACAGCTGGTGGACCAAGATTTTATGCACACTGCACATGCCACAACTGAGATTGACATGTTCTACTGTTGGTGACTGCATATGAAGTGATGTGCAGTCAACCATAGAAATGATACCTTAAAATGGCTTTATTTTGTAAAACCCTTTGGTAATAGAACTAGGTATATTTTCTTTAAAAGACGGGGAAGGAAGGTATAACTACACATACACGAAAGCTTCACTACCGGTTGATCCGTTGATGACTATACAAACTGTGAATATATGAACACCCAAAATTCGCCCACAACCGTCTTTTTTTAAATTCCTGCTGAGAAAGAATCACAAGCTCACTCGCGAGCTACAACAGGCAGATCTGAAGCTCACTAAGGGTAATGCAGTTGTCTATCTACCGGGTGAAACAAGGAGACGGCAGGCTCTTTAAATCGACCGGAAAATTCGGTTTCTTAACCTATCGCGCTACGATTTTGTGCAGCGTTGCCCACAGATGGTGCATTTTTTTCGTAAAATTTGCAAAGAACGAATTTACCTGAGGAAAAAGTAAAGAAAGAAAAAGGCTTAGCTCCTATGGAAACGCAGCGACGCCACCGGTCTTCAAACAACACGGCGCCGTTTCGCACGGGAGACAGGAGATGGCGCAACGAACGCCGCCAACGAACGAGCATACGGCGCCGAGAGCCGGCACTTTAGCAGACGATCCTTTCGACTCAAAAGCGGCTCGCGTTCCGCAGGCGGCGACAGTCACAGAAACAGAAACAGGCGCGGTAACAACAAGGAACTGCAGTTCCTTGTCTGCTAAACACGATGGCTCTCGGCGTCGTCTGCTCGTTCGTTGGCGGCAGTTGGCGTCGCGACCGCTTGCGCCATCTCTTGTCTCCCGTGCGAAACGGCGCCGTGTTGTTTGCAGACCGGTGGCGTCACTGCGTTTCCATAGGAGCTAAGCCTTTTTCTTTCTTTACTTTTTGCTCAGGTAAGTTCGTTCTTTGCAAATTTTACGAAAAAAATGCACCATCTGTGGGCAACGCTGCACAAAGTCGTAGCGCGATAGGTTAAGAAACCGAATTTTCCGTTCGATTTAAAGAGCCTGCCGTCTCCCTGTTTCACCCTGTAGTTGAACAAATAGACGGCGGCGGTCTTTGAAGTACGAGAACTCCGCCTAGTTCACCACATCGTGTCGACGAGAACGGTCGTTTCTTCGCACCACCTGCCGCACCCTGCTCCAATACCGTGCTGAACGAAACTCGCATCGTAGTCGTTATGATTTGTCGTCGCCACGAATGAAAGATAAAAGTCAAATATCCCTACAAAGCGCGATCACCAGAAAAGTTACGGTTGTAGAACGATAGAGTTTTCTGAAGCTAAGATTCTACTCGCGAGACAACGAAACTTCACTGAAAATTGTCTCAAAGCTCCAAAAACGAAAGAAATGGCGTTTTCGCTGTTTTATTATTTTAAAAGAGTACTTCGCAGCAATCTGATACGAACTGCAGAAGAGTCGACAATTAGCTGATCGCCGAGATAGCGCACTTCCGTATTCAACGCGGCGATCAGAATGAAGGATGTGCGCTGCAAGTAAATATAAACCAGGTGCAAATAGCAATACGTTACAGTTATGCGAAAATAAGTTAGTACGTACAAATAACCACGTTGAAAAAAATACACACAAAAAAAACGTGAAGACCAATATGAGTTACACAGCGCCGTACTTTCCCCGGTAAGGGCTAACACGCACTCAGAGTGGAGAGCAAACTAAAAAACAGGGGTCGATATACACTTCACATGACAACATTTTTTCCTTATCACTATCGAAGGTCATTTTGTCGAGATTCTCACGCTGTTGTAACCTAAAACACGTTTCAAAACCACTTTTCTTCACCGCGCCAAACACGACAAACGAGTCGCCATGTTTTAAAACCGGGACAAAAAAAAAAAAGAAATGCGCCCAATGTTGAGCGCTTACAATATGCGTGATTTAGCGCTAGGTTTAGCGATAAGCGATTTTGGTGCAACAGAACGAAGCCGAAACTTAGCTTAGGTTCCCGGCTATGCTCCGATTTGCGCCACGCGGCGTTGGTTCAACCGCCTCTAATTATCATGGCGTCCCTCACTTCTCCCTGGGTTCGTGATGTCGCTTATTATGCGATTGTGCTATCCCTCAGGGTTCCCAGAGATCGTGAGAACATCAGCGATTGTCATATCCCGTCGTGCTTTCCCTCGGCCTATACTATTTTTAGAACGACAAGCAAAATGATTAAGTGTTCTTGTTTTCAAATATATTGATTACATTTTATTATTGTTCCTTAATTGATTAAGTGCTGTGTCCAAAATGTAAGCTTACCCGCTGGCAGTAAAACATTTTTGAAGTCAAGTGATGAGATTCAATTATTAATGCCGCATTCGAAAATTTATTGAGTATTTATTTATGTCTGCTATCAATTATTTAGCGCAACTTGTTTTTATCCTAATAAAACTTCTACTTTTTGCTACTTTCTCCAGTTAGCGTTCAGTTAAGAAATAACTTGCCTTTTATTTGATGCAAGTCTAATACCAGAATATGTTTTCTTTTTTTTCTATTCGTAAAAGGCACGTAATAATTTGTAATCCAGATAGAGCTAGCAGCGTGATGATTTTAATTAGTCTTTTACTTCCTCGAGTGAATAGTCAAAATATAAAAATGAATTAACCGTACTGATCGAATGGGCAAATGTTACGAAACCGGCGAAAGACAATTTTCGGCGGCGTTGCGTCTCCTTATAACCTGTCAGGTAAACTAACCACTGAATACAAAAGAATATTCAAGTTGGGCATATACTGACGAATGACCGATCTAATAATAAGTGAAATGTCCGGTCGTTCATCCAAGTAATATGACTACGGTTCTATCGGATTTCTTCAAACTGCACAAGAAATGAAGAACCCAATAGTATAATTAACAAATCCTAAGTTTAGTGTGTGTTGACCGCACTTCAAACTGCAATCCTAAAGTTATTAAAGTTGCGAGTGAGTTTTTTGTTTTTTACTAAATGACTATGTTTTGTCAAACACACACCGTAGCTCGCTGCATCTGCTGCTACGGCGGGTCGGTCCGATAACTGCCTCGAAGTCCCCGTAGGGAAAAACGAGCAGCAACAGAGTAAGTCTGTTTAAGACGTGTTCAGTGATTGCTTCATCAACATGTTTGCCAGAATGTCAACAAAGTCCGAGATAACGGCGCTGCCTGTGTTGGCAAGATCACCTCTCAGAGTCCGCGCTGCCGCAATAGGAAGAATCACGGGTGGAAGGCCACGAAAAGAATGCAGGGCTCCGTCGAGGACTGCCTCTCTCGGAAAGGGTCGCCGGAAAGGGTCGCCGGACCCGCCAGGAATATCGGTAGCAGGTTTGTCCCCAAAAGAAGCAGATACGTATGAAATTTCCTGAAGGGTGTGTGGGTGTTCTTCCTCGTACACCCACAGGGTGGACGAGGAAGAACACCCACACATCCTTCGGGGAATTTCTTCCTCGTACACCCAATGGGTGGACGAGGTAGAACCGTCCACAGGGGCATACGGCCTCGTCTTGCATCCGAGTCACGCCCAACATGGCGACGCCCCATAGCCTGCCTCAGCTAGGTCTATAGTCCGTTGCAACCCAAGAAGGTAGAGCGAGAAAAAGCAAGGCCGGGAAGGAGGAAGCAGACGGAACGCTGGAGAGGAGAGGGGAAACCTCCTCCTCTTTCTAGCGTTCCGTCTGCTTCCTCCTCCCCGGCCTTCCTTTCCCACGCCCTACCCTCTTGAGTTGCAACGGACTTTAGATAGAAATGCGGGGAAAAGGCGGTTCCCACAAGATTGAGAGGACATGCTCCGATAATAGTGGTACTTGTTTGATTTTCCTGCTTTGCAGCTCAGTCCACCGAAGTTGCGCTTATTTGCACGAATCCAGCGATTAATGTATATAAATAACGGCTAAGATATGTTATCCGCTATTTAATAATCAGAAATGTTGAGTTAAATACTTTCAGTTAAATACTACGCTGTGCGCCGCCTGATAATCTATGGAGTGCCAACCAGAAGCAGCGAGCCAAAAAGACTCTGTTGTATTTATCTTTATCCAGGATTAATCTGATGCAAGCGACGCGCCTTTTAAGTCTACCGGGTTTGTGTGAAAATGAAAAACATATTTTTCGACCCACATAAATGAACCTGTCGCATCAGTGTTGGTTCCTACGTCGTGTGAATATGACGCTGGCGGCGGTGATATCATCCGGCAGTTTGATAACAAAACGTTCTCTGAAATAAATTCAACTTGAGGGCTGAATCTCACAACTTGAATTGACATTGAACGTCAAATCGATATAACCGTCGTTTTGTAAACAACGTTTTTTTCACATTTTTCTTTATGGGTAACGTCATGTTCTCACATTTTTGCCTCCTATCCCCACCGCCAACGCCATATATTTTGACAGACTTCTAGCTTTCTGCAATGCGGAGTTTATTTATACCGATCGAAAAAAACCGGTTTGATTTTGTTGAGCTCATCATTCTTTCTTTTCTGTTGCTTAGGTTCTTGCGAATACAACAAAGACAAACGCCTGAACCATACCTTAAATTGCGGGAATATCTAACTCCCCTAAAATGGACTTCAAATATGACACCCCAGAAACACATCAAAGAAGTAAATGGCAATACCCATGACAAAAAACGAAATGAACATAAATGACCATACGGTAAAACGTCCAGTAACTTCCATGACACAAACTCACATATCACTGCCTCCGCAGAAAAAGGAAAACTTTCCTCCGTCACTCAGTGTGTCATTTCAATTTGGTTCCCGTTCATGGACCGTAAAACGTTTTGTCGTCAACGTTCAGCGATTTACTATTTTTGTGTGTCGTCTTATTTCTTGATCCAGCCTCATTTTTTAAATGTTTTCTGTCTCTTTTTTAGCGAGTTTATTTGACCTCCACTTCCTTTCCGAATCTTTGATCCCGTCCACCTTCTTTAGTTTCAGCTCACGGTACAACCTCGCGGTACCATGGCTAGAGAAAGCTTGCTATTTTTCTCCGTTCTCTCTATCTTTATTTGTTGTTGTTTTTTTCGAATGCACTAATATTCTTTTTGTACTTCCACGCTGTGTGTGTGTGTGTCGGTTTCAGCTGCTCCAGGAAAGCAAAGAGGACTTATTCTGTAACTGCTGTTCATGGCACGGTCATTACAGCGTTTGGTTCGTTGCCCAAGACGACGGGTTTGGTGAAATGGTCTCAACCCTCCGTTGGCAGTCGGAAACCTTTTTGACGAGCGTTTTCGGCTGCTAAATTTCTTCAATAATTTATTTTGCTTTATGCTGATTTGAAAGTTACTTTCTCAAAACTAACCTGTCGCGAGGTGCCTTATTCTTAAACAAGCATTCAGCTGCGCCACGTATCTCGTAAATTGCTGGATTTTGACAAAAAGTGAAAATATTGAAAAACAAACGGCAATTCATTGTGGTCGTTGCGTTCATGAAACCAGAATAAACACCACAAAGATAAGTCTTTCTATATTTGATGCAACGAACGTTTCTACTCAAACGTTCGTTGCATCAAAGTGACAGCCGCAACGAACACATAAAGCACGATGACAACTACAAAGTCGCCAAGTCAACCCTGCTTCTTTTGCTAAATCAATGCGTACGAGAGATGTAGGTGGAATGGGTTTTATCGGTCACGATCGATCAATCACAGATCAAGAATATTACGGTGGTGTTACGTTTTGATTCGTGATGGATTCTCGCAAGCACCTTTTGGAGCACATGCCACTCGGTATATGAAACACTCTTGTCCCGATTATTCTGTTGTTGCTTTCTTTCTAACTGGGGAAAATTGCCGCCGTCCCAAATACGCAAATAGGTTTTTCACGTCTTTGAAAAAAAAAAATGTTAGCGAATCGTTTTGTCTGGAAGAAACGATTCGCCGATTCCTGCGCATCCGCACGCGAGTTGTTTGGGAGTGTCGTAATTGGTGTGGATAAAATATTGTTTTGCAGCACGCAAATTTACGTGAACGCGAACATTTCAAATCTTTTCAACAAAGCAAAAGGAGCAGGACAGTCGATATTGACAGAATATTGATGAAGCCCAAAGAAGAAGCTGTGGTATTCCTTTGAGGCAAAAGGGTCGTCTCCGACTGATTCACCTAAAGCACCGCTAAGGCCATACAGGTGATACAACAGAAGATATACACTTTTTTATATTTTCGGTTGCCTCAGAACTGTGGTTCTGAGGGACAAGGTTCCGTCATTATTATGTATAAAAAAGAACTAGTAAAACGTCAATGTAATGAGGTTACCGTGTGGCTTTAAGCTTTGTGTTAATGACATGCCACCGACTGCAAACATCGTACACACTATACCCAGAGTTTACAAGCAATAGATCAGTTTCAAAACTCAAGCATGTTTTTTTTTAAAGTTAAAATATCGGTGTTGGGCGGAACCTTCAACTTGGTGGTACAGGTTCTTCAGTAACGGCACACCATTGCTTATAAGTGTTTGGCAACCAGTAAAAATTACAGTACGCTTCTGCGAATTCTTTGAAAGACAAAATCAACGAAAAACAATCGTGGAGACGCTTCGATGCACTGTCAATTATACTTAAAAATTCACTTTTTATTTTTTGGATCACAAAACGCTCAGCACAACATCGCTGCCGACGGGAGCTTACGACGATGCCTAGGAAATAGAGAATAAACAACGTGAGCGTGGAGGCATTCCAAAAGAGGATCTATGCACCATAAGGACATCCCCTCTTGACAGCGATCTTCTGAACCATCTACTCCCCAAAGGGCGCACATTAACTGACGTTTTCTTTTCTCCACATGGCTTAAGAGGCTACGTATCATTCTACGTACTCATTGAATTAAACCGTGAGTGAGAGATAGAAACCGAAGAAATTCCCCATCGTAACGAACTGGCTTTTATCTGTTTGTTCTCTACTAGAGTAAAGGGAACAATGAATCACATATAAGTTGGGTCAGTTCCGCGAAATTTAGCATTTTCTGGAGGATATCCTGTGTATTAGGCGAACGAACCACATTCAGATAAATCACTGCTAAACGAGCTTCCAATACAAAGCGAAATATACCTCTCAACGGTATTTTGACACCACTTCTTTTCAATGAGACCCACAACACGCCTGACACAAATTCGAAAACTCCGGCCAGTATTAGTCCCTCGTATCTTGCGCAGTCGTGGATGATATAAAAAAAGCCCAGTCGACCACATGGCTTTGAAAGCCTGTTGCGCTACCTATTAGGAGGACGCTGAATCATTATCGAGGCTTCAGTGGCTGTTACATTTTTGTCGTCACTCCCCGCTTGACATGTAGCTGAGTTAATGCTGATTTCACAACCGAATGCAGAGGCGTTCCGCGACATAAGACAAAATCAAGCGTGACTGCAATCACCGGGCTGGCAGACTGAGCGATCAGTTTTCGGGCGTGTGATAACAAGTTCACAGGCTAAATAACGATAAGCGTTTTTTTTTATTTCTTCGAGCATTTTACTTCGTTTTATCTTGAAGGGATACTGAAATGCAAACAAAAATATACCGATCACGTTCAGAAATGGGTTGAACATGATTAACGGAATCTGCTAATGACAGTCGTCCGTTTGTATTTTGAACGGATGGCTATATTTTTGGTTCCAGACGGCCGATTCCAGCGAGCGCTCGAAGAGCAGCAATCGGAGGGCGCGATGCGTCTCACGATATCCGGCGCTCCAAGCGCATTCGTGACGTCAGGTATACCTTCAGGGGGCAGAGATACATGAAAGCCATGGGCTCGGAGGCCATGGGGAAGTTGTCGGTGGTTTTGAGCTCTCCGCAAGAGCTGCAGGGTGGCGATAATGGAGGGCCATTCCCACAGTTTGTGTCTCCGAGAACGGTCACGTGAAGCGTGGAATCACAGCTAAAAAAATAAATATATATATATAAAGCAAGGATTGTTCGGTTGGTGCAGAATGGCGGTACCCTGTACCGCAGAACTGAAATTGCCAAAATGTTTTTCTTTCATCTACACATATACGGCATGCAAGTTTGTCGGCGCTTTGCGCAACTGGTACGTTTGATTGCCCCCCGACCTGAAGCTATGATGACACGAGCTTCGATGCCTCGTCATCGCGTGTTCCATGCGCGTTCGCTGTGTTGCCGTTTGATTAGCGTGCACCTCTCTGCGTTCGGATGAGCCAAAGGCGCATTTGCGAACATTCGCTCGCCGTATTGAAACCTGCAAAAATGACTTGCTCGAAATAGAAAAGGCCTTGTTTCCAATGGATTTCAAGTATTGGTACTTACGGATACAAGGTTTCCAAGCGAGCATGATATGGGCACCTTGCGTCCGCTAGGAGCCGCTACCGATCGACCAGCGAACAGCGCCGCGCGCGTCCACTTTTGAGTCAGTGTAGGGAGAGCGGGAAAGCTTCGCCACCGCTCCCGCTGCTCCCGTGCTTCGGCCACTGTGGTAGCCCAAGCAGTCATGCCGACCCTGCAACACCCAGCGGCGCGCCACTGCAGTCGAGTTACGACTGCCAAGGTCGCTTCAGAATTAGTCTACGCGACGCCACCGCAAGAGGCGCGCGTATCAACATCTAGTTAGATCTGCAGGGTGCCCATAGTTAGTTTTTGCAGGATGCACATCTGAAAACGGAAGCGATCACAAGAGAGGGGAACCTTATTTACAGGTATTGGTGAAGGATTTAAGATTCTATCTTAATTTTCGCATGTGTGCGACCATACGAGTCGATCGTTCTAATGTGTCTTTGACTTCCGACCGCTTCAGTTAATCGATACCCGTCGGGGAATATGATTGAATTTATTCAATACATCACTCAAGTCCTTGACTACGTTTCCTTTTTGAAGATTCCAGTTTACTGAATTGTGCGTTTTAATATTGATTAGCTATCATCTTTTCCTCTCTGTTGTGGGTCGCCTATCAATATCGCCCGATCAGGCCGAGTTCCACTCGCTCCGAGGAAGTCACACAAGGAGCGATATCATGGAGAAACACTTTATGAATGCTCAAGTAGTGCGTGCGATGCTGTGGAAGGCCAAGGCTGCCCTGTGGTTCAGGTCTTCTGTTGAGATGGCTGTCCCGGCACCGGCTCTTCCGTTGGTCCACCGCCTTTGGAACTGTCTCCCTCACGCACACACCACGAGCGTCCCTTTTCTTCTTCTTCGCCGCTCACGGCGCCGTCCATCCACGTGCAGCACGGCTCACTTTCCCCCACACTGTGTTTTATCATTGCATTCGTTACTATTCACTTTCCTCTTTTTTGTGTTTTCTTTTTGTTGTTTTTGCCTGTCGAGCAATGTAAGCGGTTGACAAGAACCAGACTTGTGCCTATCTCAAATATTCTACTCAAGATACTGTATTTCAAATACTTTTTGAAGTATCTTGGTATCTTGCAAATACTTTGGATCGAGAGTATTTGATACTCTACTTTAATTACAATTCCGAGTACTTCGTACTCATTATCTCAAATACATTTTTGAAATTTCGGCATTTTCCGAGGTTTTCGGTATGAAGTGGCGTGGGCGTGGCCCGAGCAAACGTGAACAATCTTTCGAGCAACCAAATCTTGTTGAAAGCTCCGATAAGCTACGGTGACCTTGACTGAGCTCGTGAAAACATCGCTTTTTTGCCGATTGTGACTCATATTTCAGCCCAAAGTTCGTACAATGAAGGTTTTCCCCTCACCTTCCTAAAGGCGCCTTTTGTTTCCATAGGGTTTCCCCCTGAAAAATCCACAAACCAAAGGGGTGGTTTTACGGAAGTAAAGATGCCACGCTGAGGCGCAACGCAGACCGAGAAACGACCTACGACAACAATGCAGACTTCAGTGCGAAGAAACTAACAAGTGGGACAAAAATGAGTAGTGGACACACACAAACACAAAAGAAAATTGTTTTGCTTTTTGTATAGGTATTTGACTTCGCTAGGGCAAAACGTCGAGGTTTTCTTGTGTTTCTTTTCTTTTTGTCGTCATTCCGTCACTTATTGCTCTGGCGAACACTGTCTGTAAGCGAACATTGATAAGCAGAGAACGGGCCAGGAACCGAACTACGAGCTGAATGATCTCTCAAAATGCCAACAAAGTGCCCCCCAACGTTGAGTTCCTTTCTGGACGCAACCTACTTGAAGATGGTGCGACCCCTGCCGTGGCTATTATGTGGGTTCTCTTTGATATCCAGTCACTCATATCCGTATTGCAAGTTCATTTATAGTGAACATAGGATATATGAATTGTATTCAAACGATGTCACCATTGGCGAGGCGCTCTGACCCGTTTGTCACCCCCATACCCCGGTGTTTACTCAACACAAGGCCTGTGCACATGACCACAGGCCTTGTAGGCATGTTCATGTCATCTTTTTTAATAGAGCGTGGGGCACAGTGTAATGTAAAAATACCAACAATTAGTGAAGTGATGTTAAGTGCCGGATATCTCCCGAAAGCAGTCGTCAGAGGATGCGAGCTTGACCCACTTGGGCTTTTTGTGCTGAGCTGGGCACCGTGCATGCTGCATTGTTCATGCAGGCCGGAGTGGTAAAAAAAGAGCCCCTCCTCCCCTCACCAGAGAACACGACCTCCAGCCGAGCGCTGACGCCGCGTTCGGGTAAGTCAGCCGAGCGCCAAGTCAGTGTATTTGTTGTCCCCATCCATGTAGTTCTAAAGTTAACCGCTTGGGGCGACACGGTCTGATCTCCTCCCCTATAGCTAAAGTGACCTCTTTCTTGTTGTCCCAGAAATGTTTTGTAAGATCTATCAGTGATATTGCTACGTGCGTTGCCCAGCGAGCGCTTGGCCGAATGGTTACCACGCTTGGCTCTCGCGCGGAGGCTCCAGGTTCGATACCAGGGAGCGGACTCCTCTTTTATTTATTCTTTCAACTTGACATTCTCGTAAGTTCGAGAACCTTGTCGTCTGATCGAGTTACGAATGTTCTACGCGCCGAACTTTCTACGCCGAATGTTCCAGAAACCAACGCGGGTACAAAAGGTGCTCTGATTGGCGGTCCGCAATTGGTCTCGCCCCAGTGCTCGATCATGCTGTTTCTGCGACATCGACGCCTGCGACGCTAGCCTTTCTCTACTTTGTTTTGGGCACAAGTTCGCCCCATTAAACGTCTAGTTTCTTCAGTTATTCGCCGCCTCATCATTTGTCATTCGTGACAATATCCTGCTCCTTATAGTTGGACTGCATAAAATAGCCCTACGATACTTTTTTTTCTTTTTCCGTTTTGTGTTGTTGCGTGCTAATAAACCATTCTGGTAACCCAGATTTGCGCAGCTGTATAATTGTCGTTGTCATTGACGTTGATACAAATTACGCATTGCGGAAGTATCTTCAAAAGTAACTGAAATACATTTCTAAGTATTTGCACTCTACTCAAGATACTTTACAGTGAAAGTAACTTGAGTAGTATTTTAAATACTTTGTGAAGCAGGTATTTAGTAACTTAACTTAAATACTTTTATCTAGTATTTTGTCCAACACTGGCAAGAACTCACAAAATCGAGTAAATGGGCCTTTTGCCATGTTACACTAGAGATTGCGCCTGAAAAGAAAAAAAGAGAGTAAACATGTTGAACGTCGGCAAGTTCCCAGGAGGGTGTCTGCTGAGGAGTAAGCCGCCCTGAGGCAAGGAATGAGAGGGGGCCCCAATTGCGGGGGCAGTGTCACAAGCAAATTATAATAGCCCACGTCGTGGCCACTGCTCCGTCCTAGCTTCCTCTTGAACTAGCAGAGCGAGAGAAATAAAGCGACTTCGTTCGTAGCTGGGCTTACCAGATAAGCTCCTGAAGAGAGAAAAACGCTCCTTCGCACTAGGCGCAGTGGCCACCAATCATGAAGGGAAAACAAAATACGAAGCAAAACTATGTTTCTGTCGCAGCAAATGCTTCATTAAAAAACAAGAACAAAAATACGTATCATTCTATTTGTTGATGTCAAAAGCATCGTTAAATTCCGTTCATTGGTTTAACCAAGCTCCGAATGTGATTACTTCAATATATTATACTTGTTTTTTTTTCTCTCATGCTCCGAAGGTAATACAGGGAAAAATAGCACAATACAGATAAAAGTAAAAAAAAAAAAGATAGTTACTAAACCTCATTAAGAAAGTAGTAATTAAGAATGTTAAATTTGCAGTGTCAGTGATTGCAAGAATAGCTACGGAAAGGCGATTCCAATCAGTGGAAGATTGGGGCAAGAAATAGGCAATACAAGTAATAGGCCTGCTGCAACGATGGATTCTAACGTTTCATTGATGATCGGTGCGCGATTATGTCTAATATGGTTTTGGAAATAGCGGTCGGCGACGTTTGAGTGATATCTCTTACAGAACAAACATAAGAAGCCTATTTTTCTAAAAAGAGAGGTATTAGGCAATAAAATGAATGCATTTATAAAGATGCCAGCTGTGCGGTGATAGTTGAAAAGTATAATACGATCGGATGGATTTCGGATTAATTCCACTGCGGATACCACGGTCCCAGACTAAAGCTGCATATATTCAAGTTTAGTTCTAATTAATATTTTATCAAAATATTGTTTTAATGAAAAGGGTGCTAGGAAACAATACCCGTTCATATATGGTCTAGCAGTTTTGCCTCCTCTGAAAATCGGCGACATAGCTAATTCTATTACCGTGCTTTTTATTGTCCCTACAAACACCACTCAAATATCGTAGATTGCGCATGATCAAAACTATAATCCAAATTAAAACTTGTGGGAGACGAGGGTGGACGACGACGAGGCGCTGGGCACGTGACAGGCGGTCGGCCGAAGAGACACGAGTTGGAGCCGGACAGAGCATGCCAAGCGAGGCTAAGGCCGGGAAGGAACGATGGAGCTGGTCTGGCTGGTCTCGCCCATTGCGATCCACGGAGCGGTCCATCAGCGAGGTTTGGATAAGGGCCAGTGGGAACGGCAAGCCCTGGCCATTCCGACCTAGGACATGATCATCCCGGTGTGGTTTCGCAGCGAGACTCGGGCTGTCATAGCCCGGGACAGCTAGCCTATGCAACGCTGGCGTGAGAAGGACAGCCCGCAGGCTTGGACACGGACTGCGACTGCGAGCTCGGAACGACGTCGACAACCAGGGTCGGTGGGCACGGAGTGCCGGCTCTCGAGGATGGGCAACCGGGATATACAGTAAGCCCATTCGCTGTCTTCTCGTTGTGCTGTGTCACTGCCCGGGTGACGAGCAAAGCACAGGCCGATCGGGTGGCGATTTTTATAGAGCGATCCCACAAACTAACTTCGAAAGACACAGAACGGTCGCTTCAACAGGTTGCCTGCACGCCTATTTTAAATGTTCCGAAGAAAAAAAATGAATCGAAATAACATTTGTCATGGTAATAAAGAAGATGTAAGCATCTTATTGCAAACGTGTCCTCAACACTCTGCGGCTGAAAGAGAGAAGGAAGTCTGATGCGCTTTTGAGGAACACAAAAGAAGACTCGAGCAGCACGCTTTATAACATCTTCCTATTCATATAGCATGAGTGTCTCTCTCCTAAAACATCAATGTTCCCTGCCATTACTCGAAGTGCGTCGAACCATTTTTACTCTGTGCCTAATTCACAAGTTCTATTATAACAATCGTTTTTCAAGCGTTACTTTCCTTAAACCCCCTAATAGATCATCCTATCGAACCACTAACAGTAAAAGTTTTCAACACCTCACTGGGTCAACCAACGCGTTTATTAACTCAGTTGTACCACGTGGCATCCGCGCATGGAACGACCTTCCCGAATCCATAGTCACTATTGCCGAGACCTCACTGTTCCGTGCTAAACTTGAATCTTATTTTCTAAGCAATGCGCTTCCGCTTAAATCTGTTTCTGTGTAACTTGACAACTTTTTATATCAGTCCAGTGTTTTTTGTTATTGTTTTCTTTTTTCTAAATTTGTACTTAGCTGGGTTTTCATTGTATGCTGTGCCTACATGACAAATTTGTGTGAGACTGTATGTGCGTTTGTTCTATTTTCTTTCGTGAAATTATGTGTATAATACCCCCCTTACTCAATGCTCTGGAAAAGAGCCTGTAAGGTATTGTGAATAAATAAATAACACTACGAGGCAAACGTGCATTAATGAAGCAATTACTGTGCTTGCAAACACATTAAAAATTCCTTCGTCGAGCCTTTCCTAAATCAACAGGTACAATTGCAAGGAATTTAGCAAATGATCTAAAGAGAAACCACTTACATTGCTTACTAAAGCAGTCCTTACAGAGGCTGCACGTATATAGATTGAAGGTCGTATACATATACTGATTGCTTCAGGTGTAAGAATATGGGTGTATGACGTTGCAGTTCTGCGTTCTTCAAATGCAGATCAAACTGTTCGGTAAATTTGATGAAGTGATAACTTCATGGTGTATCAAGTTATTTGTACTAAATAAACAAGTCTACGTAATAACGTTTTTATATTTAAATGCAGAAAAAATAGGTCTAACCCTATCTTATATTTGTATTAAATAGAACCTTAAAGCTTTTAAACACAAATAGACAAAATAAGATTCTTTCGAAGCTAGACATTAAGGGAATATTAAAAATCAAATTGAAGAACTTTCTGATGGTGTCAGAACTGCAATACAACATTAATCTAGAGCATAGGAAATGAACTGGTTCGAATGCCTTTGTGTGTATAAAAGTAACTAAAAATATGACGCTTCTTAAAATAAGTGTATAAAAAACAAAAACGGAAGCTTTAATTTTTTGGGTAAAGCATATTTTGGTTTGAAAAGTACTCATATGTTTATATCAGCATCAATTACGCGCACTGCGATTAATTTTAGATGCAAAATACTCGCAGACTACAAATGACTCGCACCACTATGCTGAAATACTCCTATTTTGACGAAATGTTTGATGAAAGTTCTGCATCACTCAGGCACAATTTTGTCACACACGTAAAATTGTTACCATGAGCTCAGCCCATATGTGGCTTGTTTCCATAGATACGAGACTTCAAAAATACCCCCAAAATGTTGCACGGTGTCAAATCATAAGACCTCGGTGGCACATTCTGGGCGCCATCACATGAAATGACACGGATAGGAAACGGTTCTCTCCACCACAAGAAGAGTGCACCAGAAGAGTCGTGTGGGACGTCTGTCGGGTATTGTGGTTCAGCATTAATCGCAATATCTGTATACTTTATATTAAAATGTAAATATCAGCACTTCTCAAATAAAATTAACTGCTGGGCTTGTTGCTTACATATCAAATGTAAAAAAGTGAAAAGGGCAAGGACAATTATAGAACATGATAGGTTACTATTGAAAATAACACTTCAGTACTGATCTGTTATGGAACCCGCTCAGCCCTTCAAACCCCTTCAGCCCACCAAATTCCCCAGCCCATCAAGCCCCTCAGCCAATCAAACCCCTTGAAACCTATTCAGCCATACGGCCTTTCAGAACCCCTCCAGTCCTCCCAGCCTTTGACTGTGAACCACAGCCCAGACATGTAGTTTAAAACGATATTGGAAGTTTATTTCAGACATTAAGTTTTACATGCATGCTGTAACTCGGAAAGACGATAAAAACCAACAAGTAATTAAACCCGGACGCAAGCAACTGCACGCAAAAGCTATGAGACCAAATAAGGACAACCAAGTCCTTTCTCTCAAAAAAGATATTTTGATGTGCTTACAATGCCGTGGTGTAAATTTCTGAAATGAACAGATGTTTAACTAATAAAACCGAGCAGGTGCATTACACCCTCCCATACACACTGTCAGTGGCACGTTTAGTGAAAGCCACGAACTAGAAACCAACGTCCGCTGCCTTTGATAAATCGTGAGCACGGTCACGGTGTCGTCCCTGGTGCCGTCGCGGTGGCGTCTCCGGCGTTTTTTTCGCTCGCTGGATGAGCTTCTGAAGCTTGATGGACAAAGAGACACAAGAAGCAGGGTTCCGATAGACCTACTCCTTCATCCGCACACTGAACTGATCTAGAAGATTCGTGGGACGGGAAGTCAGCACTGAGTGTCCGCACCTTGCGGCCGCCCAATACAAAATGGCCAAGCAGCTTCCCTGGCGCATGTATTCTGAAGGGTCACGTTATCTCTCCCACTGACCCTTTAAAAAGATTTTGATGGGTGCCGTGCCTTCCCAGAGAAGACTGGGACAGTCCCCACAGGCCTGTCAGAAGACTATGACGGGTCTTTCCCCCTTGAAAAGTTTTTCAAATGTACATCAGGTCCCTTATAAAAAACTTCGACGGACATCGCAAACCACTCAAAGAGTTTTGAAGGGCACGTAAACACATTTAAAAAATATCGGTAAGCCCGTTAGACGATTTTCCAATAGGGGACAAGTGCATGTGCTGTCTTGTTTTATCGCTTGTTCATGTCCTGTGCGCTTTTGGCCTTTTTAAATACATAATTATATCGTTAAAAAAATGCGTTCATGTTACAATGCTTTTTACATCACCTTCTGAGCAACGTATTGGTTCTGTATATGCGAGAAGTCGCCATTGGTGTAGAATTATAACTGATATTATATAGTAATATTTTAATTTTTTTTCAGTTATAATTTTTGCGTTATTAATACTACCAACAAACTTAACGAGACATAAAAAGACTACTTGTAATAAATGACGAATGCAATAAAAATATGGCCCAACTTCCCAAGGCGCGTGCCTCGTCGATTAATGCAATTGAAACGGAATGACTTTCAGCATAGAGACTTTTAAGGCCGGTTCACACATACAGCGGAGCGCTAAGTTAGGGCCTCATGAGCGCTGGAAGCAGCGTTCATGGGGCACCGACTTGCGCGTGACGTGGTGCTTGGTTAATGCTTCAGCAGTGCTTCAGCAGCGCTTGGTTAGTGTTTCAAGAACGCTGGGTTAGCGCTTGAGTAGCGCGTGTAAGCACTCTCACACTCCTTGTGCCGTGCTTGATGCTGCGGAACAGCCCGTGCACGGCGATTCAGTTGTTGTTGCTGTTTTTCTTTGGTGGTGAAATAAGAAGTAAAAGAGCCGCTTTCGAAGCAAACGGTCGGGCGGACGATTCAGACTCATGGACTCTGAGCGACCATACTTGGGTAGTAATTTAATTAAAGTAATTGAATTACTGTAATTTAGTTACTTTTTTGGTAATTTGTCATCGTAATTAATTACTTTCGGCTCAAAGGAATTGTAATTGTAATTCAATTATTTTCTAGCGTCAGTAATTGCAAAATTTCAGGCACAATTACAATTACTTTTGCAAAACTTTGCGGTGCCGATAAAACCTCTCTGAAAGCCTCAGCGATCGCACAAGCGGCCTAGCTCTCGGTGAAACACTCACACACAGACACACACTCGCGCACAACATAAATAGCGTCGCATTGTTCGTTGTTTTGTTGCTTACACTGCGGACTAAGAGAAAATCCGCTTTGGAGCCTACCTCAACGGCTCCGTGTAGCGCCATCTGCGTTGCTAGAGGAAAACAATAGCCTAAACATGCCAAAATATTAAGAAAAAAATAAAAATCAAAATTTAGCTTTAGTTTTCAGCTTAGGTTGGGAATCTTAATTGTCTATGAAGTTATTTTTCTATTTTTGCCAGTTTTTTACGTCCCTCTTCTAGTACTGTCGCATATGCGCATCTTTGTATTATTTTCAAGTTTATTTCCTCTTGGTTTTACTTCAGATATTATTTGCATAAGCATTTTGGAGATGGACCTCGCACCTGTAAATATTGTCACCTGATTCGGGCGCCCCGATTCGGTACTTATATATTTCTCAGCCATTTTAATTTCAACTCAATGTAAATAATTTAATATACCAAAATGTTTGTATGTGAATGTGGTCGCAATAGCGCGTGTGGATTTTTCTTTTATATTAGCACTTGTGAAATATTCCTATATTACTCTGTGCAACACTTTTATTTGTCTGGCTAACAAAAGTCTGTCAACCCAATTTATTCTGCAGCAATCTGGCGTTTTCAAGCATGTGAACTAGTTGATTATTATTTATTAAAATATGAGAACGTAGTACTTCATTGCTCCAAACTGTCAAGCTCTATCATGAAGTTAACAAAATTCATAAAGGAAAGTACAATACGTGACATTTATGCCGCGATGCTTATTTTCCTCAAGCGATGGGGCAAGGAATAAACAAAAACAAAAAATACGTTGCATTGTATACAACTCGTTTAGAGTTATATGGACCAAGTCGGGTCGCTCTCAGAAATAAGTAATTGTAAAGTAATTGCATTACTTTTTAAAAGTAATTTGTATATGTAATTAATAACTTTTGATGTAATAGTAATCGTAATTGGTTGTTAAACAACTTTTGAAGCAAAGTAATTGTAATTGTAATTAAATTTTGGAAGGCATCTACCCATGTATGTGAGCAACTAATTGATTGGGTACGACCTCATCGCTTTCTATTCAACATGCGTGACCCTGGTTTCAAAGAGGCGCCGTTAAGAAATAATCACCTTCAACAGAGCTCTGTGTCTCGGTCCCTCAGCCTGGAAACAAGGTTCGCCGGGTATCGGTCGGTATCTTGGTGGCGAAAGATTTCGCGCCCCCAGATGGCTCTTCTGGGTGTTAAGCCGTCCACACACATATGCCCTAATTGCGAATGTCACAGCATTTGTCACCTTTCTATTTAAGCGTCCCACATGTTCGCCATGGTGCTGCTGAGGCACACTCAACCATAAGAACCGGAACCGCAGTGCACGCGCTAATCCGCAGCTGTAACCTCTGTGCAAGAAACGCTAACAAGGCGCTACTGAAGCGCTAACAAGGCGCTACTGAAGCGCTAAGAAGGCGCTACTAAAGCGCTAACAAGGCGCTACTGAAGTGCTGGTCACGCGCTAGGAAGTGCCGCATCATCGCTCTTTCAAGCGCTCACGTGGCGCTGACTTAGCGCTCCGCTGTATGTGTGAACAAGCCTTTAGTGAACCGTACGCTGCGAAGAGCGGGCCCTCCTGTGCGTGCCCAATGCATGATTCAGACGGACGGCATGAGCTCCCGTTATTCAACGTGCCTCTATAATACGGTCAACTAAAGGTCTTTATTTTCTCGTATTATTAATTAAAAATGGGTGAGACCGAGAAAATAATTCAATTGGTAACCGCCATCCAACACCGAGTCTCTGAGAAAAACAAAAGTTTGAAATCAGATTTTGTTTAGAGTCCGCCCTAATTCATTTGCAGTGATTGGACTCACCTGCATGGAGTAAACGATCGGTTAGTGTTCATACTGCAGTCGAAAACTATTTAAATAAATCTCGCACATAAATATGTCGCATTATGCACGAAGAGCTCAGAGAGAACCTCCTGGGGAAAAAAAAGCGCAAATGCGTGGGGCGAAAGCCTAATCCTGCTATAAATTCAGCAAAAAAAAAAAGAAAAACTAAAAAATCTAGCAGGGACAAGAAATTGAAGTTTGACGACATTGAGAAATAATTTTATTACGTCATTTATTTGTATTTATTTAATGAGAGAACCTTTTGTTAAAGTTCTATACCCCAGCTCCTAAACGACAAAATAATTATTGGTCTAGCCAAGAACTGTTTTAATTCACCAGCTTCGACTTTTTTTCTATTTTCTTTTAACTTTCAGTCCCGTTCCATGGATTTATTTCCTCTAGAAGCTTTACAATTAAAAAAAAATCTTAGTAACGGCTAGGTAAATATATATATATATATATTATAGTTATTTATTTAGAGAACTTTTCCATTAGCGGGCTTATCACTTCGCGTTTTCAAGACGCCCTGGGATTATGCGGCACTATGGCGTGACATATTCAGCAATATTTAATAAAGGGTAGTGAAACTAATATAAAAATAAATTTCTCGAGTTTAGTACTAAGTGCTTTGTACTCAGAAATAAAATACATAGCGTATTTAGTTTGAGTAACTCGGTTGTCCCCGGAGCCTATGCCACGAGATTCTCTTGCGGGTTTTGCAACCGCGGTCCTTGGAGGCATCATGTAGGCGGTCGAGCGGGGTTACCTTAATGAGGCCCACGGGACCTTAGACGGGGCTAATGTGCATCCTTTTCGTGGACTGCTTCTTAGGAGCCAAACCGCATTGAGTAGTTATTATATATAGTGCGTATTTATAGCAGCAGATTTGAGTTTAGAAATAATGCGGAGTTAAGATTTGGATGCCGCGTGGCTTTAAACATTTTAATATCTTGTGTTGAGTTTAAAAATAAAATGAAATTAAGTAAAAAAAAGTCAAATTGGACGTCTAGTGCTTATACAGCATAAGGTCGGTCTGCCAGGATGGGGCGACACTGGTTTGCACTGTAGATGAGCAATTGTGCCAGTGCAGTACGACTGCTAACCTGGGGTCTTTAGCGTGCTCACGCAGTAGCGATACACGACCGCACGCCGGTACGATGCTCATCCAGATCGAAACGGGCAGAGGTGAGTTATATGCCGCGTGGCTTTAATGTTGTAAATAACATGATGAAAATACTAGGCTGTCGTAGAGTGTTGGTTTATTTTATATTTACTAGTTTCTCGTCGACACTGCAGTCTCATTTTTTCCCTATCATGCTATTTGTATACGAGCAAAAAATGAAAGACGTTTACAAATCTGTAAGGCGAAATTAGAGCGCAGCTCTTGAGGAGGAGGAGGGGAGGTTACGGAGGGGAGGATATGCCCTTCCTACTCCTCCGTAGCCTCTGGTCCTCCCTCTTCTTCCCCTCCTCCTCCTCCCTCCTCCTTCTCCTCCTCCGTTGCATCCCTTCCTCCTCCTATGTGCCCTCACAAGCTCCTCCTCCGTACCCTCCCCTCCTTCTCCTCCCTACCCTCCGTCCTCCCACAGTTTCCCCGCTAAATTTAGCTGAAAATGTGAGGCCCCGTGACCTAAACAGCAATTCAATTTCTCGCTAAATTTAGTGGGGAATGGAACTGCTGTTGAGGTTACGTGACGTTAATTTACCCGCTAAATCTAGAGGATAAACTTAATTTGTTCATAGGTTACGTGACATCAAGTCATGTGACGTCATTCTGCCCGATAAATTTAGCGGGGAAACTGAATTGATGTTGAGTTCACGTCACGTCAGTTTTCCCGCTAAATTGTGCGCGGTTACGACGACGACGCGAAACCCGGAAACGGGCGAATAACAGCTGCGCTTTAAAAAGTGGGCTACTATTCCTTCAAGAGAGCACATGAAAGATTTTCATTAATGGCATAACAACTTGTACAATGTGAATGTATTGAAAGGTCAAGTGATGAGTTTTTAGCAATTTTATTGATAGCGATTTCAAAATGAATGGATGTTAGTGCTTTACAAGCTCATGTAGAGTTATACGTATATGCTTTAAAATGTATCCTCCCTATTGATGGACAAACAATTTTAAGATTTCTATTTCTCGGAATAATTGAACAATCTTGTTCACTTCGATGTTCTTCTCGCATCTCGGTTCGAGTCGTCCTAGAAGGCAAAAAATAAGGAACTAACTGCCAATGTTGCGAAACTGATCCGTGTCCTATGTGTGAAATATTTTTTTATGTGGTTGTAGAAGTTCAGGTTTTATACGTGACTATATGTGTACTGCAGGGTGCACTCAATGTCGTGTATTTGTCATTTTTTAACACTGTGTATTTAGAGAACTTGAAACATGTGCCGTAACCTACTGCGAAAGATATCAGGTGAGCTTCCTCTGCATAGAAAATCATATCCGTCCTCCTTTAGGATGCTAAGAGTGTTTTTGTAGTTGGAAACATTCACGAATGCCAAAGGTAACGGAGGAAGACCACTCGAAATTTTTGAAGTTATCGCATATTAATGTCAAAGCCAAATGTGTAGATGAATATGTTACAACTCTGGACAAAGAACTTGCCAAGTGTAAAAAGTGTTACTTCAAAGCTGAAAAAATTCATTGCAGCCTCGCAGAAAAACTAAAGAGTGTACTCTCTTCGGTGAGTACTCTTGTTAAGGAATATCCGTATAGGTTCCTGCCAAACGTCTTCATATTTGGTCATGAATGTTTTAAATGAACCTAGTTTATGCCAAAACATTCTGCCTAAAATCTATCCCTATTTAATGAAATGTTGCAAAGTAACATTTTAAGGATAGATGCATCGTGTGTTTCAGATGGCTCTCAGAAACTTCCAAAAATGGCTGAAATAGAATTTTAAGGCCTCGTAGAAAACGCTAAACACACTTTCTCCCCGTGGCTAATGTTATCATTTTGAGATCAAAAGAGCACAAATACTGTATGCGAACATAAGGAAAAAAGGTGCTTATGATTAGTTTCGGGTGTTGAACAACATTCGTGAGTTTCACCAGTATCGCGATTTCTTTTTATTACGGAACACTTGTTTGGCTAAAACAGATATTGAATAAGACTGGTCAAATGTTTCTTTTGGGGTCAGCGTTCGCGTTTGCGGCTAAAGACAAAAATGGGTTGCGGCATGCTAATTTAGATGATTTGGGCAGGGCTTTTCCTCGCTATGGTGACTAGCAGCTTTAAAAATGAAAGACATTTTCAGATCTCTGTAACGCGGAATTAGAACGCAGCTCTTGGGGAGGAGGAGGAGAGGGTACGGATTGGAGGGTGTGCCACTCCTCCCCCTCTGTGCCCCCTCCTTCTCCTCCGTACCCTCCCTTCCTCCTCCTGCGTACCCTCAAATCCTCCTCCGTATCCCCCTTTCCTCCTCCTCCTCCATACCCTCTCCTCCTCCCAAAGTTTCCCTCTAAATATAGCTTAAAAATTGACGCCACGTGACCTCAACAGCAATTCAATCGACTTCTTGCCAAACACGAAGCGCCTCACCGCGGTAAAGCCCACGCAATGCAAGCAGGGAACCCGTTGGCCATGGAGTTTCGATTTCGGTCGTTGGACATGTGGGGCGGTGTGGCAGTGTGCCGTGTGGAGTCGTTAGCGTCGTCGCGTCGTCTTGGGACGGTTCCTCATCGCATCGCATGTACCCCTTCCCCTGGTTCCATCCCGAGCTCTACTAGCTGTCCGACAATCCTCAGATGAGATACCACCCAATGGGTAAGCATTTTTCGAGAACCTTTTTGGTACCATTAGCTAAAACAAGCTAAACGAGCGCTCGTGCAGCCGAGCCGCCATTCAAGTCGAGGAGCTCGCGCTCGTAGCCTTTGCCCTTATCCACGTTAAGATGACACGAACTATAACCTCGCAATGCATAATAGGAAGTTTTAGCAGGTCGTGTTTGCAGGCAACGCTATATGTAGTGGGAGCTCACGCTGCCACTTCGAAGCATGCTCTCAAGCGCGCGCCCGGAGCGATAGGGGGCCTCTGAAAACGATATGAAACTCACTATCAAGTGCTCGCGCTACGATTTTCAAATAGAAATTTGCAATGCCACAGGAAACACGATTGTGTGCGCACCATCCTATCAATGACGGCTGTTTGCACACTGCTTGGGAGATCAAAAGCGGCCGCTACAGTGTCAACCTAAGTTTTACAGGAAATATCCGCTGCAGCTTGCAAGATAATTTCATCAAAGGAAAGCATTTTGCCACAAGTCAACGTTGTTGCCATGTTCGCGCACAAACGCTAAAAACGATGATCCTCACGTGAAATGAAGATAATCGGTTTCGGGACAGACTTTGTTCATTGAATTTAGTATTGAAACCACTAAGCGCCGTAACCTCGGTAGTCAGACCATTTACATAGCCCAGCTTAGTATTGAGTACTTAAAGGGGTACTTACTGCATCAGGATGCGATATAATGGGCAGGTTGTGCACGGTTCACCGTCAGCGCCGCACGCGTCAGTGCGTTGAACCGAACCAAAACCATATGGTTCACCACTTGTGTTGCCAGTGTCGCATTCAGCGATTTTCGAAAGAAGTCTATTCCCCGATAAACGTATTGGGGTATTAAATTGCTGTTCAAATCAGGTGACGTCAAAATTCCCCTAAATCTAGCGGAGAAACTAAATTTCTTCATAGGTGACGTGACAGCAAGCCAAGTGACGTCCTTTTCCCCGCTAAATTTAGCGGGGAAACTGAATTGGTGTTGAGGTCACGTGACGTCGATTTTGCCGCTAAAGTTAGCGGTGAATTGAATTGCTGTTGAGGTCACGTGACGTCAATTTATTCGCTAAATCTAGCAGAGAAACTGAATTTGTTCATAGTTGACGTGACACCAAGTCATGTGACGTCTGTGACGTCATTTTCCTCGCAGAATTTAGCCAGGAATTGAATTGGTGTAGAGGACACGTGTCGTCAATTTTCCCGCTAAATTTAGCGCGGTTACACCGACGCCGATGGCGATGCCGACGCCGCGAAACCCGGAAAAAGCGCCTAAGAGCTGCGCTCTAAAAAACGCTGGTCGTGGCGAGTTCCGAACATCTTATCGCTTCCCAGCCAATGACGTAGCGGCACGAGCAGATAACAACGCTCAAGAACGAATCACAAAGCGTGAAGGTAATAAGCCATGCCCAGTGTTTCTTCACCTGTCGGTGAGTATATAGATTATTACAGCTCGCATTTCGATAGGCTCTATTTGGACCACTCGACGTGTCGGAACGCTCGCCCAGCCTTTCTTGGAGGCAGTCTGCGGTGCGTCTGGCGGTCCTCGTACTTTGTTTCCACCCGAGACATATGGACAGGCCTCCCTGTGGACAGTCAGGCATTCGAAAAGTGAATGGACCTGTACTCATTGTATACGAGGAAAGCTAACTTCGCACAGACCACCTGGTCCAAGAGCATTGCACCGCTATGTCAACAGACGTTGACTAAACCGCCAGGAAACCTGATGCGGCCCTTTGAAGAGCAAGCGCTGTGCCATTAGCGGGCTCGACGTTGTTACCTGCCGGATGCGCGGAAGCGATAAGTTCCGCGTCACTCTTTTGTACGTTTTCTATAGTTAAGGGGCGGCGATGTCTATAAAAAGGATGCCGCGCCGCTGCCTACCGCTCCTTTTGTTTTTGTGTCTTGGCGAGCTTGCCTGAAAATAAAGCACGGCTGTCCGGCACTCTGCGCTGTCGCCTCACTACGGACTCGAGCCGTGTTCGGCCAAACGCAACGGCTGGCACTTCTCTGGGGGCGTAACAAAGTTTCGTAAGGAGAACGAAAGAAAGGGCATTCCAGCCCCTACTGCAAATGTCTCTGAGTGCTCTATGCACGCTATGTTTTGCATATAAAAGACTTGCTAAATTTAAGCATTTACATGAAAACAGGAGAGGGGCCGGTATCTTTTTTATGTGTGGTGTTCCTAAAGCTGAGGAAAGAACACACGTGAGTTACAAGCGTTCATGGTCAAAAGAACGCTTTAATGCCAAGCGATCTGCATAAATTACGTCCTTTACTAAGGGCGGTGAAATTTATAAAATAAAAACAGGTGCCACATTTGTTTTGCATTCCAAAATGCTCAGAGCGTTATCTCTAATGACGTGTGATCATTTCTGTCGGCGATACGTATATAACATTGCACAAAGCTTAATAAAAAATGTAAAGACCTTAAACATAACCATAAAGTCAAAAAGTGGAAGTAAAAACCAGGTCAGTGTCCGGCAAGAGTACTATTTTTCACGATGTAGTAGCAGGCTCCAGTGTAGCCATTTTCGCCTTGAAGAATTTTAATACCAAACTAACTTTTGAATTAGAAAATGTTGATTTCTGAAAGATTGGCATCCTGCTCTTACCCTTAGCACCACAATTTGGCGGACCCTCAATCGTTCGGAAATGCGTAGTTTCTTATCTGAGATCTAAAAAAAAAAAAACAAAAAATGAAAGACATATACAACTTCCTGCAATGCCGAATTAGAGTGCAGCTCTTGAGGAGGAGGAGGGGAGGGTACGGAGGGGACGGTATGCCCCTCCTCCTCATCCGTATCCTCTCCTCCTCCCTCCTCATCTACTCCTCCCGTGCTCTCCGCCTCCTCCCCCCTCTTCTTCTTCCCTCCTCCTTCCCTCTTCCTCCTCCTTCCTCCTCCTCCTCCTCCCTCCCGCGCGATGCATTATGGGAAACGCCCCATAATGCACCGGGGTAACTTCACCGGTGACCCTCGTGACATCACGAGTTGCGTCACGAGGCTGACGAGTGACGTCACGACGGTCCCGCGCGTTGCATTATGGGACTTTTCCCATAATGCACCGAGCGGTTACGTTGACGCCGACGCCGACGCCGACGCCGCTCAAGCCGGAAACAAGCGCCTAAGAGCTGCGCTCTAAACAAAAAACAAACACTGTTCGCCTTTTGTTATTTTGCTATAGTCGGTGACAGGTCAAGAACGAAGTGGAAGCTCCTCCCACCCTTTTCCACTTCAACGGAGCAAACGGTGGAGAGGAGGTCGCCTTTTCTCCACCGTTCGTACCACTGAAGTGGAAAGGGGTGGGTGGAGCTTCCACTTCGTTCTTGACCTGTCCCCGACTATAGGTTTGCCGAGGTAAGTGATTGCATTTATAATCAGATAGCGGTCTCTAAATCACGTTCTCACATTCGTAACAAGATCGCAGAGGCAACTGGAACACAGCGATGTTCTGAAGTCAACGAACCTGCGACTGCAGGTTCGTTGACTTCGGGATATTATTGTGTTACAATTGACCCCCATTTGGGAGGGGTCCTTACTATAGTGTACTTCCAGCTACAGCCTCCTATATAGAAAGGAGACTAGAGCCTTCGACGCCTGATCCGGCCGCCAAAGCTGGGAGAGGTTCCTAACAGTCTATAGATCATGGCAGGAGAAGGATATAAGGATCGTGGATCTCTCGAAAATCTTCGGCCACTTTCAGAAACTCTCCTTTATTTCGTACCTAAAAAAAAAGACATAAAAAAAGTTTTTATCATGTAGCTTTTTTTTTCGTTACTCTCTCAGCGCATTGTTATACTTCTATTAAATACTTCTATTAAAAAAATAAACACTCGGTCATTTTTTTCTTTTTCTTTCTCCCGCAATACACCAAAACATTGGTTTCCATTACAACGCCTGCGTGGCGCTGCCTTCACGATGCTTTCCTTCTCACCTGCCGCTCCGCTCCTTCTCTTACTCCAACCTGGCTGTCAATGGTTCCTGTGCCGAAAGATAGGACGCTATGGTCCAGCAGAGATTAGATTTACCAAACTTAGAGCACGTGGTGAAGGGTAACCGTGAACTGGTGCGCATTTAATTGCGGCATTTAGATCATAAAAGGGTACTCGTTAATTGCTCGCGCTGTCCCGATATGCTCTCCTGAATCCGCTACCAGATCTGAAACTCCGCAGGTACTCGCGGTGCGTATACGCTCAAAAACGACGTCTCTGTTGGGGAGAGCGTGACAGACGGGAAAGCATGGTTTGTGAAAACACGCTATTAGGGATTTTAGTAGATCGTTTTAACAACTCTTATAGCAATTGAGAGGTTTAGGGAACCGTTTTGCACGTCCGATACGGTACGATCGGCCCTCCGGTACGAGCTGCGCATGGTCGAGTCTCATGCGGTAGTTTAAGCGCAGTTCGTACCGGAAAGACCTTCGTACCGTATCGTATGTGAACAGACGGTTCCCTAAAGCTCTCTAAAAGCCGATAACAATACGATACATCGACAAATGCGCAAAGGCTGTGGCGGAGTATGGGGTATCCTTGTCGGAATGATCGGCACGATCTACTAAGACTACTTATTTTCTCGGCTTTGCATAACTGAAGGGGGCGGTTTGTTCTCTAAATGTTCCACTTCCCTGCCGACTACATGTTAAGAGTATAATTTAAATTGTCTGTATGGAATTATTGTAACTGAAAGTCAATCAGTGCAATAGGAAACAGGCAGCTGAGATCCTTAAATGTATACAGGTATTCAATATCACGACAAGGAGCGCCCTACCAAATATAAAAAAACCCGAAACTTCTTTTACACACCTAACGAGAGTTCTTTATTCTGAAGGCCCATTGCAGTTACGCCAATTTTGTGTTCTTTGTGTCGGATTTTCTTTGGTGCTACGTTAGGTACCTTGCAATTAGGCGTTGCTACGAAAGACCTCCAATTCACCCCGTTTGAACGAGTCATAAAACGAGTCTTTTGCTCCTTTCACCTTCTTCTAGGGGCATTTTTATTCTCGACAATCCTGTTCCCGGGGAGTTAACTTTACGCAGCGGTATAAAACGAAGCTTTAGCGTTCTCTGTAAGACTCCAAGGCTGTTTCGCATTGAGGGCGCAAAATTTTGTTTGGAGCCATAAACTTTTCGTGGAGTTCATTCATCGGCTGTTAAGTTCCGTTTCAGCCTTTATTGAAAAGAAAACCCAGCTAAGAAGTCGTCGAAGCAAAGAGGTAAATGCGCGCGTTTTCTCTTATATATTGCGATGGAAAGTTGCAGGATCCGTCGATGTTTCCCAATACAAGCACGAAAGTTTGAACTGCGTACTTGCGTAAAAAGCCTTCCATATTGAAAGTACCCATCTGTTTATGTTCATGTTTTGCGTAAATCTAAAGAGCATAACATACTCGTCAATAAGTAAAAGCGGCACCCTGACATGTTTTTTTTATTTTTTTTTGCGACCAACGAAGATTGATGTGGCGGGAAGAAGGTAGTTAAAAATATGAGTTGCAGGCAGTGCTATTTTATGTAACTAAATTGTTATCGAGCTGTATGAATTTTAAAATCACGAGCAATGTGTTCTAAAATTGACAATAATTTGTAAAAAAAAAAAGATATCAGTCGTTTTGTTTTTATGTTTTGAAAACTGGCTAGACTTGCGGAATAATTTTATTGGAACACTGTAGAGAAGTATCTAGGCAGCCCTATGAATATTCTTTATTTTAATCAAAATTATGTTGCCATGTCCGTGCAACTCTCTTTGATGTGAACTTGTATTCAAATTATGTTACACTTGGCAGTTCAGACCTAAATGTCTGTGGTTAATAAACAAACCTTTTCTGCCGCGTAATGGAATCCGGTAGGATTGACTGTCAATCATTGCAGTGCTTTTTTATTTTATGTTATTAATGTGATCACAAAACATACGACTGTATAACAGTGAATGTACTGTCTGTTTTGCTGAGTAGTGTGATTTCGGGAAGACGGAAGGGAGGGGAGGGGGGCTGTCGCTTCGTCAGGTGTATCATGAATTTTTTACGGTCCCCAGATAACTGTTTTTAACGTGGCAGGGTTAAGGAGCTCGTAGCGTGCCGGTCTGGGTGGCGTGCCAGTCAGTAAAGGAGTGCTGGTCTCGTCGACGTGCCAGAAATGCCGGCGTGACCCAAAAATCCTGATTGGTTGATAGGGTCATGACGTCACAGCCACATGACCTAGGCTCGTCTGTCCGGAGGAGCGTAGTTCCCCTCCGTCGCAGAGCGGCGGAATGTTTTCGTCCGTCGCCGAGTCCGCTCAGGGGCGCTGCGATCCTGACATCATCGTTCGTCTGTGGACAATGCGTAGTTCGCCACGGGGCCGCCGTAGGCCGCCGGGAGAGAACACATGTGCGAAGGCTGCGGTGCCGTCTACCTGTGCAGGGCGGTCTTCTGAGTTGTCGTCTTCTACTAGTGCGGGTGCCGATTTTACGTCTGCTCCCGCTCGGCGAAAGGGTCGGCCACGTAAGACTGAAGCCGAGAAGGCGGAGACGAAGGCTAGGCGTGCAGAGGCGATGCGCCAAGAGCGGGCCGAGGTTTCGATATCGCTATCGTGTTCCACTCTTAAAGGCGAAGCATAAGCGTCCTCATACTTATTTTTCTTCATGTTGTCTTAACAAAACATCGACGTTGACATTGACATCATAACCGCCTGTTTTCCCACGACTATGTTGTGTAACGCAGCATTACTAATCATATAAATCAGAGGTATAGTTTCGAAATAAACAGAACATTTTTCAAACCTGGTGCAACTTGTGGTAAATGACACAAAATATATGTATAGGGTGCGGCCGTAAGGACCAGTACATTTATCGTGCCTTGCAAAACTGCTATAGTCGTAGGAACCTGAAACTGCGCACGCGTACGTCGTTTCGCAAAAAGTATATTTTTTTTCTATTCTTTTAGAGCTCAAATTAGAGGTGGTAAAATATTCAAAATAGTTCAAAGACTGCCGCCGTGCATTTTCAATAGGCTATAGCGGATGTTCGTCGTCTCCACAATGGTTTCGCATTTGATCCCAGGTAATCATTGTTCATACATTTTGCTAAAATTATTACTTATCGCGATTATCATGCTCGTCACCAGCCTTTGGCATTCTCAACGTTTTTGCGTTCGACAAGCCACCCGGGAGCGAGCTCGCAAACCAGCGAGCAGACGACGAATAGGCTGCTATATAACATAGAATATACACGACCGCCGTTTTTACTTTATTTTTAATATTTCTCCACCTCTGACTTGAGCTAAAAAAAATGAGACATAAAACTTATTGCGCAACAACGTTCGCATACACAGTTTCATGTATGTACGTTTGCAAATCGAATTTTGCAAGGCGTGCCAAATGTGCTGCACCCTGAAGACATATATCGTGTTAATTTGCTTATGCCAGGATTTGTTATAAGCTTTGCAAATTTGTTTTAAAAAAGCTGTAAAAGCTACACTGATGCAATCTGTACAAACGAGTTATGTTGCCAGGGGGACCTAATATAAGTTAATCGTCGCGACACGTTAAATATTCAACTACAATTTGTTAGTTGGCTTCTTAAGTATTGAAAATAAACGAATGGTTTCAATGAGAAATTGTTTGAGCGTCATCGAAAACCAATAAATCAGTCATTTTTAGAAAGACTTCGAGCGCTTAGGAAGCGCGGCGTTGGTCTAAAGTACCGCACGTGCAACAGGCACAAGGCTGGCGGTGAGAAAACGCGGAGGATAAAAAACGAAAAAGAAAAATAAAACGCGCGGGTGCGTTATCACATCGGTAACCTGGCTGCTGTCGCACGAGTGTTAACTTCAGCGCTTCACGGTGCTTACCATGTGCTCCAAGTCTTTCTAACATTACTGATTTTGTGGTTTTGAGATTCAGCAAGTTTCTAATAAAACCAAAGCTTTTGTTTATTGTCACTAGTTCAAAAGTTAAAGAACCTATCTAAATTAATTGGTCTACTTATCGTGACGATATATTATGTCCCACTGACCGTATAACTCACCTGCAGAAACCGAATTAGTGTAGCTTTCATGGCTATTTTTAAACAAATCTGTAAGTTTAAAAACAAAACACGCTGTATAGGTGTTACAACCTCTTAAAAGGTACTCCGGCCGGATTTTGAGATATGCAAACAATTATCATTTTCTGAATACCCGGAGTTTAGTCTTCACGTTATGCTATGTATTGTCTCGAAATTTAGATATTGACACAACTGCAAATGAAGATGATGCCAAAACCAAGATTCAAATTTCCGCGCGCTCTCCAGTGGTGTGACATAACAAATGGTACAGACTTTGAGGTTTCGCTGGTTGTCTTAAACGAAGTATGCCTAGCGTTTTCCCCTTCTTCTTGTCAGTGAATGAGCTTCCAAGTATTATTTTCCTAACATCAAACCTCTTGTAATCACTTGGGAACGTGGTTTACCTCCATATTTGTAACATTTTTGTCGTCACACTTCAGTTCTACCAGTGGTGGCTTTCGGTTCTAGAAACACGATGAGAACGATATTCGAAAATGCAATAACTATGCGAAACTGTTTCATTTTCGCACGATACTTGAAAGAATGGTACAGTCTTGTCTATCGGTGTATAGAGGCAATTTTTAGGCACATCAGCGACCATAAGAAAGAAGAAGAAAAAATGACCGCATCTTCACGTGGTGAATGATGTTGATTGGGGTACAGTGTTCTAGAGAGTTTTAATGGCAAGAGCGGCGGCCACCACGTGAAGATTTTGCGCGTAGACGACACCGTAGCGCTGCTGTTCTGAGCCCTAGGAACTGTGCCAAGAGGCATGGAATAAAGAAGAACGAAGCGCCGGCGGCACACGCGCTTCATGTCTAGAGCCCAGCGGACATGGTCTTGTCTCGTCCTTCCAATCATCTTCCAATACTCCATTTCACCTTATGTTGTACCGCAGCGAAGGCTATAAGCGCGAGCTGGTAGCGTTGGCAGCTGCCCTTGGTGCACGAGATCCTTGTGCCACCGAAATATGCCCTAGAGCAAGGAGCTCGCGCTTGTAGCCTTTCCTGCGGTACGACACAAGGTGAAACAGAGTATAGATATTGTTACAGGAACGTGCCCCCGTCAGCCTTGTCGTCTTCTTCGCTCATCGCACATCTGCCATCTGCCAGAAATTCTCCTAGGGCACAGAACTCCAGCGCCACTCGTGGCATCTACGTTGACCATCCTCACGCGGCCTATTGTAGGCTGGCGCCGCTCTTGCCACTACACCCTCTAGAACACTGTAATTGGGGCGAAGCTCGGGTGGTGCTGATGATACTGATTTTGGTCATAGGTATTGCTGCTTGCTGTTGGCGTTGACGCTTTGCCGCCGCTTCCCGAGCTCTCAACTCCGGGTCCGCTTGGCTTTTTTGACGCTGTGCAGCAGCTTCTCGCGCCCTGGTCTCCGGAGCAGCTTGCTGTCTACGTAGACGCTGAGGTGCTGCATGCCGAGCTTTTCGGTCCTTTTCATTCATGGCAGTAGGAGAATGTGTGGTTTTCTTCTTTTTCTTTTTTAAGCAGACAGATGAAATGGCATCTCAGAACCCCTACTCTTTTTTTTTCTTTTTTTCTTTTTTCATAATTTTTTTTTCATCTTTTTTTTTTCCAGTTTTTTTTTTGCCCTACACGAGCACGTGATCTCACGAGCAGAAGCACGAGCACCCGACGCCGGCCTACGGCGGACGGCGGACGGACATACGGACATGGCTAGCCCCTAAGGAGCTTCGCCCCTAAAAGCAAGCTGGTGTACCCCTGTATGTACCAACTGTTTTATTAACAGGATCATAATTCTGTTTGTATTCTTATAATTACTTAGGAATATACTGCGCTAGCAAGCTATCTTGTGTATTACATGTTTGCAACGTGATCCCCGACTCTGATTGGACGTTGGGATGACTACAATCTCGTTTCAAATGAGCATCATCCGACTTATTAGCCCTGAAAATATCGAGTGGCGCAACTTGGCGGCTCCTTGTCGTGACGTAGGACCAAGTATCATGTGACCGCTTCTGCGATTCGTTGGTAGCACTTAGGTTGAGGAGTATCGTTCAAAAATCACGTTTTATTCCTTAATTTGAACAAGAGTTTGGGGTTGTGTGTGACCTAATTCTTTCCCTGTACATCTCGTCAAAATTATAAGCTCAGGCAGCGCCTTACGGAAGAAGACCCAGTTACCTAGTTTCGCGTTATCGTACAGACCACGACCGAATCGGTCGGCGTCGTGGCTTCGGAGGCTTGTCAAGTGACCAAACAGGTAGGTTCTTAGTCAGCATGGTTTGCGGAGCGTTTTGTTTTTCCGCCTGTCGGAAACGGGCAGGCAGAAAAAATAGAAACCAATCGCGACGATGAACGAGCAGGCGTTGAACTTGGCCTTCCGATTGACGGATTTCTTTCGCAGTTTGCTCGCGCGGTTTTAGACACACCGAAAATAAAGTGCACGTAGCCCATGATCCGAGGGTAATTCATAGCGTGTTTATTTGAGCTTTACATCAAAGAAAGCAGCAAATAAAATTGACGAGTGTGTCACTGCGACCAGAGCATCCGCCATCAGCGCACAACACTCCGAAAATGTGAAGGCGACGACGAAGAGATACGATTCACCTTCTAACCGGAAGATCTAGGTCAGGTCAGGATTCAAACTATACATACAGAAAGGGTCCACTTAAAAAAAAAGTGGTCGTGCGAATGTTTCTATTTAACGAGGCCACTGGTCGCAGCGTGTGACGTGCACCTTGCTAGGCCTTCCCACCAATTTGAGCTGCCGCTAAAGTGGTTGGGATTGTTGTCGTTACTTCCAAAGCCCGTGAATGGAGCGTCCTTTACCGAGAATTGTAGTTTCGAGTGCGTATTTCCTTTCATTTGCTGCCTGAAGCCGGGCAGCGTGCGAAGAGCACTAGAAGTATGCCCGTTGGTCTCCACGCCGAGGTCAGTAATGCGGAGTTGCCACTCCGGAATTGGAACGATTCCGCAACCATTTCGCACTTTCGCGACCCCGCAATCGAATGGGAATGGAATGGCGGCAGCGCTAGGGGAATAAAATGGGAATGGAATTAGATGACTTTTGCTCGGAAAGGAGTGGGAATGGAATGGGCTAGATCCTTATGAAGGCTGTATTGATTTTCATTTAGGGCCTACGCGCTAATGGCGCTATTTGTCAGGGCGTGTTAAGTGGCTCTTGAAAAAGCATCATTGCACTGGAGGTGTCTGAAGGATTGACTGTCTCACTGATGTATTCTCCGTCGAGGATGAAAATGGGGCGCCCTCAGAGAAGCAAACAAAACTAAATAGTTTTAGACGGACAATGTGTCTTTCCAGGCGCCGCGAGACGTGACAAAGCGACTGTTGTAATCATGCGCGATCAGCATGTCGCTGTTACCCAAGGTGTCGAACCGAACCGAAAACCCAGAGTGAACCCGTTATTTTTAACCGAACCGGAACAAGACTGTAACCAAAATTAAAGATTTAATAGTGCACTTCATCCCGGACGAAATTGTAATTTCACGTGGCGATTACCGATTCATTAAAAACGGTTCGACGTAATGAAATGTGAGCCGCGCTTTCTTGGGGGAGGCGGCGCGAAGTCAATTAAATATTCGCGACCGTGGCGTCAGCGGTTCAGTTTTGACTTTATACACGGCAGTGGCTCCAAGGAGACCGCTCACTAATAACACCACAAATAAGTATATTTCGCGTCTGTGTACAGCACGAACCGGCGTCGGCAAGTCGGTCTAAAGGCGTACACTTGTATACTTGGTTTAACCTAACGATGAACCGCAAAGGACGCTACGAGCCACCTAAGCCAATTCATAGCTTGGAGGACGTCACGTGCCCTTCCGGTTGGGCGGAGCGATACGGAGAGCGCGAAGTCACGAGACAAGCTACGAACTTCAGATTTGCTTGTTTAGCTCGTAGGGTCCATCCCGGTACATCGTAAGGTGTAGTTTACAACATTCACGATCGCTTACCATTGTGAGCCGTCCTTGATTTAATCCAGTTCAACCTCTCAAATGAAGCAGAGCAACGGGATGTCAAATCACCTCCCGCTCTCCTAAGCCTAACGCTCGGCTGGGGTGGCGGACAAACCGACCGCCATCTTTTTTTATCGGAATCGTTAACGGTGCTGGCTGCGTTCCGGTGACGACTTCAGTGGCCGGAGTGGGAGAAACGAACGAGAAGAGCCTCCCGAAGCCCCCAACGACTCGCGCGCGTGCGCAGTGACGTCGCCGATGCGTTCGAGCACGAACCGTTCGTGTGGAAACGACTCGCTAAAGCTCATTAATGCTACTGAACCCGAACCGAACCAGAATAATGACAAGTTCGACTCCCTGCTTTTAACCCACGTTTACGTTTACCGTTACGTTTCAAGGCAGGTTTCCATAAAATACTGCTACACTCTCGTGTGCTTGAGCCGTACACTGATTACAATTTGTCAGCGGTTTTCTGTTCTTGGCGCAGTGCTTGGAGATTTGGGGCAGTATACTGGCGTCGCTCCTAACAGTGCACTAGCGGTGACGTTGTGCAAGTATTCCAAGCAGGGAGCAAGGTGGCTTTTTCTTGCGGCACGGACATACTATACATTTTTAAGTTCTTATCGAACGAACAACACGCCAACCACATATCTGTTCCGGATATGGGTCCGTTTACGAAGAAAATGGGAGGCTTTAATTGTTGGTCTCTGTTATGACTCGCAAGCCTTTTGCGCTTGATAGCACTTGGTATCACCGCAGTGACACCAAGTGTCACGAAGCGCTTCGTGGGACCACCTTTCGGTTTAGTATAATGAATGATTTGAGGAAGTTTCTGCATACTTTTTCAGTCGTCTCCACCTTTGATAACGTTAGCAGCTATATGCTGCTTTATTTATTTATTTTTTTCAGCAACAGAGTGTGGCTTGTAAACTGCCATTTTTTCACGTTTAGGAAATAAAGGAATAGAATGGTGGAGTTCAGCCGTTCCAGGAGTGGGAATGGGCCCAATGTATTCATTTCGAGGAGTTGAAAGGAATGGAATTGTTGGAAGCTCTTAATTCCCCGGAATGGAATCGGAATGGCATGAGGGTGCCCATTCCGCAACACTGGGCGAGTTATCCCAGAGATGTTGGCGGCCATGAAGATATCGTAAGATTTCATCGTAACTTACACATAACTTCCGATCGTTTCGGTTGGCGTGATCGGATTTGTTTTTAGGTTTAGTGCTACGCACGTTTGGCGTGATAGCAAAATCAAAATGCACCCAGCGAACAGTTTTCGGCTGCTACGCACTAAAGCACACAACCAAAGAAAGGCAAAGTAGCGAAAATACCTGGCCTCGTCACGTGATACCTGTCCCCACGTCATCATCTAGTGATCGCAGCGCTCCAATCTATCCCGCTTAGGGCTTGTCCTTCCCGCTTTGATAACCGTATATTTTTGACGTAAGCTAGAGAATACTACCGATCTACGCTGTGTTTGATTTTGATTCAAACTTTCTTTTTAAAGGGGCAGAAGTTAGACGAGTGTTTTTTTCCACCGTTTAGGTATTAGCCTTGACGGGCATAAGATGAGGTGATAATCGCCATACGCTGATTTGACTAGCAACTAACATTTTTAATTGACATATCAATTAGTGGTGTCAGGTACCATGTTGCAATCGCAGTATTGACGGAAATTACTATTGGAGAACAGACCATTTTAAAGAATTTATGAAACTGTAGTGATATTTAGATATGAATCAATCGATTTTCGCGTTTTGTTTTTGCTCGATATAAAAAAAAACTAGAAAAGCTCCAGAAGTCTTGTTTATAACGATGCTTAAAAGAGTGAAGCAGTTGTTTCAGTCGCGTCTTCATTTGCGTTGTCGGCGCACCTACCAAGGACATGCTGCTGAGTTAGTGACGACTTGCTTGGAGCAGACACCGTCAATATGGGGGCAGTAAAATGTATGTTAGTAAACAATAAAAAATAAATTCAAGATCACTCTAGCTTTTAAAGATTTTTTATTAAACACAGATGTCAGTCGGTGTTTTGCATGTGCCTAACTAGATCATATATCGATCTTCCCAATATGTTTTACACTGTCCTTTTTTATGTAAATGTCTCTATTATATTTGCAGTTGAATTCAGCTTATACCACACCGTCAGCACAAGTTTCCCATCGTAGAATTTATCTATTAAACATGCACGCCCAAGAATATGGGACACCTCGTTTTCTTTAAATAATAAAATTTTTATTTGAAAAACAAGATGCCTGATACATGGGTCCGAGGATATTACAATCCCTTAACTAATACGTTATTTTTAAGCTGGGTATACATATTCGAAATATTTCGAGATGGTTTTAGGACAGAATACAAAAAAAAAAGATTTTAGGAATAAAAGGGTTCTCATGTAATTTTAAGTAGCAATAATTATATGAAAGGGTATTCGTTTATAATTATTCGGGGGAATATAGGAATGCCTGCTGTTCAACTGAAATAATTTTTTTTATAACGTTTTGCTAAAACCCAATGTGGGAAGGGGGGTTCGGTGGCCGAGTGGTCTAGCGCACACCAGCTCGAAGCACGTGGAGCGAAAGCTCGCGCTGTAGAACCCAGGGATCCTGGGCTCAATCCCCACCCCTGCATGTTTCGATCTGGATGAGCATCGTACCGGCGTGCGGTCGTGTATCACAACTGCGTGGTGCACGTTAAAGACCCCAGGTTAGCGGTTGTACCGCACTGGCTAAATTACTCATCAACCGCTGAGACACCAGACGCCCACTGAGGCAAACTAACTTCCGGCTGTATAAACATACACACAACAATTTGCTTTTGCAATATCGGAATGACCTTGGGAATGATGCTCATTTGAAATAAAAAAATTGACTGTTGGAGAAAGAAGAGGAAGAAAAAGGCGCTTGGGACACGGGATGAAGAGGGCAGACAAATAAAAGGGCTCAAGCGGAACGGTTCTCCCGGTTTTATCTTCAACGTACTGGTGCCGAAGCCCTGCCAAAACTCCAAATACCAAGTTTCGATGGAAATCCCTGAGACTTTAAGGGTTTCTGGAATCACTAAGAATTCCTCGATGCGTGCGACCCGCGCAATCCCAGGGCAGCCACAGCGGGGAGCTACACGTATTCACCGATGCAAGTCCCCGAGCATATGGAGCAGCAGTATATGTTAGGGTCTCTTCGTCACAGGATTTATTCGAAACGCTCCTCCTAATAGCCAAGAATAGAGTGGCGCTGGTAAAACCGGTAACTTTACCTAGATTAGAATTGCTCGCATGTCTGATCGGTGCAAGACTTCACAGTTATATTCAAGACATTCCAGGTTGTGATGATCTACAGTCATATTTCTGGACATATTTTAAGGTTGCACTGAGTTGGATTTGTAGTGACGCAACTAGGTGGCAGCCCTTTGTTAGAAACATAGTTACCGAAATTCAGCAACGCACGACGGAATGTGCATGGGACCACTGCAGAAAGCAAAGACAATCCTGCAGATTTATTGACAAGAAGAGTATCGGCCCCTTTTCTATTGCCCACGAGCACGTGGTGGACCGGTCCAAAATGGCTAGCACTATCTAAACTAAACTGGCCAACGAGATTCTCAGTTGTCACTGGTGCACACGAAGCAGACATGCCTTAACAAAGCAAGTCAATCCTGTGGCAGTACCACACGCCACTGGCACACCAACGAATTCGTTGTTGATGAATTTGCACAACTACAGAAATATCAACAGGGTTATTGGAATAACCGCATTGATTCAACGGTTTCTAACAAATGCAACATTGCATCAAGGTTCTAAGGCCGGACCACTAACAGCTGATGAGATTTGTCAAGCAGAAACATATTGGATCCGAAGGGTGCAAGATGAGATATTTCCAATCGAAGTTGCGGTTCTCATAGAAGGAAAGCAGGTGCCTTGCACGTCAAATGTAAGCCGATTTCACCCATTTCTTGCACCTGACGGTGTTATACGAGTCGGCGGCCACCTGCAACAGCAGCATGAATCATACGACCTTAAGCATCCTATTTTGCTTCCAGGACGCCATAGATACATTGACCTGATTATTTTGCATACGCACACTCGACTTCTGCAGACGGGTGTCCAGAGTACACTTACCGAATTACGCGAACGATTTTGGATTATCAAGGGACGCCAGAATGTCAAGCGGGCCATCAACACCTGCCTTTTTTGTCGTCGAAGAATACTAAAGGCTGCAACCGCACCAATGCCGCCGCTGCCGCGAGAACGCATAATAGAAACTGGCCCATTTGACGTTATCGGAGTGGACTTTTGTGGTCCCATGTACATACGAGCGACATCACAAACAAATGCCCACGTTGCTCTTTTCTCCTGCGCTGTAACACGAGCGATTCATTTAGAACTAGTCTCCAGCAGCATGTCGACCACAAACTTTCTTATGGCATTTCGACGATTTGTTTCGAGGCGAGGAATACCGTCTATAGTATATTCAGACAACGCCCGCACCTTCCACTACTGCGACGAGCGCTTCCGCATTCTTTCCAGTTCAGAAGTTCAAGAATACTCGAGCGAACTTTGGATTCAATAGAAATTCAAAGTTGAAAACGCCCCCTGGTGGAAAGGATGGCGGTAGAGAATCATCAAAACAATCAAGGACGCCTTGAAGAAGACGTCGGACGCACAATCCTCATATTTGAAGAACTCATGACTACCCTCTTTGAAGTCGAGGCGGCTGTAAACTGTAGACCCCTCAGTCACACTAGCACGGACCCCGATGACTCGCAACCACTAACACCATCGCATCTCTTAATAGGCAAACAAGCGGTTAGCCTTCCACCGAAGTTGATAGGGTCGGTACCAACCTCAACAGCCCCAGAATTGAGACGAAGAGTGATGTACCGTCAGCTACTCATAACGCAACTATGGAAGCAGTGGAAACGTGAATATCTTCTTCTCCTTACATCGGCTCACCAAAGCCCTTCCGAGGAAGTATCAAGAATACAAGTAGGAGGCATCGTCATTATAGAAAACGACCAGACGCCGCCCGTAATGTGGAAACTCGGCAGAGGCACCCAGACGTTTCCAGGCAGAGACGGGGTAACTAGAGCATGTGACATCCGTCTGGCAAACAAGCGGGTCATTTGCAGGCCCATTCAACGTCTGTATTTGCTTGAAACTTAGACGCACCTTGCATGCCCCATTTCTTGTCGTCGGGGAGAAAGAAGAGGAAGTAGAAGGCGCTCGGGATACGGGACGATGAGGGCAGACAAATAAAAGGGCTCGAGCGGAACGGTTCTCCCGGTTTTATCTTGACAATTGACTTCATAAACTTCAGGTTTGCAGCATCCCAAATAACCGAGATATTGAATACTTAAATAAGATTTATATAACTTAAATCACTTTAGCTAGATAGAGTGCATTTTGTCACTAGATATGTTTTTAAATGTTGTCTCCCTGATGTAAATATTTCTAGCACGATTATTCTTTGCCTTGCAGATATATATAAATGAGAATGAGAAGCAGGAAATGACACACAAAATGTAAATTGAATATATTTTTTAGATTGTTTTTGGGAAAAGCGTTTGATTTAGTTACTATGGTCATATCGGTGCGATTTAAATTACAATTTAAATAAGAGTTAAAGTAACTATTCAAATAAATATTTGAATCACCATTTCAATAATTTCGTTTTTTCTTCACCCTGGCGGATAGTGGTCCGCCTATGGAGTGCGAAAGAAGGCTGTGGCATTGCGACTGTCTTTACAGTATCGAGGCTACGAAAGGCAGTTGCTCATTCGACTTGAAACGATTTTCGCATACCCCAGCCTTTTTCTTTTTTTCTTTCAAGGTTGCAACAAGATTTTATAACTTTTGGAATCACCGCCTTGAAGGAATCTCGGTGGATAAGTGAAAAAACAAAGTAAATAAAAGAAATAGTTGTCCTGTGTGACGGGCTTGAAACAAGATATGTAAAACAAGGAAGATAACGCCATGAAGATTGCCTTCAGTACTTTGAACAGTACTTTAGCTTGCTCAGCTTAGTATTTTGGTCTTTCCCTATAATGTGCCTCATACTGAAAGTTGCTGAATAGGTTTCCACGCGCAAGAGATTGAACGAAAGCCTATTAATACTATATGAATCTTAATGCCGCCTAAAGTACAGCCCGACCATAGAGCGCCGATGTCGAAAGCTGCATTTCGACCGGACGTCTCAGTTTTGGGAACGTATCTGTAAGTTGGGGTCTCACAAAATTATGCACGAAAACAAAAAACAAACAAAAAATGTAACGTTATTTTGATGCCACAATTTTAGATCTTGCAAAGTTTCGGAAAGTCAAAACTGATTTTTTATTTGCTAGTGGTCAAAGCTGCACTGTCAGATGTCGAACGCAAGAACGAGCAGAAGCAGCTGCGAAGTGCGCCTTTCATTTCGCATTTCGCATTTCGCATCTCTGCGGTGAAAGGAAAAAAAGGGCCTCAAATAATGCATCGTTCATTGTTCGGAAGATATTGGCGACGAGCTCGACAAAAAGCGTCGGGGTGGTCGGCAATCAACAATTGGCCAAACACTTATTACGACGTCTTCACTTAGATCAATTCGGCTTTCAAGGACGAAAATAAGATTAATGACAGACTGTCAACGCTGACGGGGCTGATTTAAGCATCCGATGGCTTCTCACACACAGCGTAAAACGTATTGTTCGCAGTTGCTGATAAGTAGTGAGGATCACAACTCGCGACGTCACGGCGAGACAAATTCACGTGATGACGTCATGTAGGGTAACCATCAGAGGGCGCAACGGAAGCATCTCGGCGCTAATAGCACAATAAAAAAAAAGAGCTGCGGAAGCTCGTGAGTTGCATACGCCGAGAACGTCTAAAAGGTATTTGCCTCCGGTCTGCAGAACACGGGGATCCTGGGTTTAATCCTCACCCCTTCCCGTTTCGATCTGCATGCGCACCGTACCAGCGAGCAGTCGGGTATCATTATTGCGAGGTGCACGTTAAAGTCTTTAGGCTAGCGGTTTTACCCCACTGGCTAAATTTATCATCTTCAGCTGGGACACCACGCGCCCATTGGGGCTGACTAACTTCCGGCTGTTTAAGCACACACAAGACGCAATTATTCCGGTCAAAAATTTAACCAAAACAGTTGACTGGTTTCACGTTAGAAACACGAAAAATGATAACAGCCGGAATATTACGTCAGTGTGAGGCCACGTACTCCACTAAGACCGATATTAACGATGCAACCAGCTGCTCTTTAGCAGGCGGTTTCCGGTTTAGTTTGTCAAGCAACATTAGGCGATGATGTGCTGTCGGTAAAGAGAACTAAGAGTGTACTAGAGGAGGAGGAGTGAGATCAGGAGGCGAAGCGCGCCATGCATTGCTGTGAAGCGGCGAACGTGGAAAGGTCCCGGATGTACGCGGCGGCGCTGAGGTAGCATGGACTGGAGGATCCCAGCGTTCCGAGCGCCTTAGGCGAGCAGGTTTGGCGTGGCGGTTTAGCACCGCCAACTGGCTCCCGTTCAGATCTTTCCCCCGTGTTAGCTGTCGCTTATGTCGAACGAAGTGTAATGTCGAATCGACTACGACGACAACGACGACGACAACGCCAGTAGCGCAGCAAATGCAGTGTAAAGCATGTGGTACTACATCCCATGCTTGAATGGCGCTCTCTCGTTCCGTCGACACGAAGCACAGCAGCCTTGAGCTTTCTATGAGCTCCCCTTACCGTCGGCGCTTTGTTTTTCTCACGCAGACTGCCACCTGCAAACAGCCGTACAACGTGGGAAGCCCACCTGCAATTCGCAAACAGCCATACAGCTTGTGAAACTCACGCCTCTCAATCGTATGGTGCAACAATATTAACTTCCTTCTTTTATTTGTACACCAACTCATGTTTATAAACAAACCGGAGCTCCCCTAGCGGACGCCACCGGCGCCGCGCATGCCCGATGGAGTGTGGGCAAGAAGCTCGCCGTCGCCCATAAACAAACCATTGACAGCGATGTCGTCGGCGTCGGTGTGAGTCCCCTGCCCTTTTTCGCGTTCGAATTGTTGATTCTACGTCTTCCTTGCAATGACTGACTACTTGAGCGGCCTCAGCAAAATTACCGAGGCTCGTTATACCGCAAAACGGAGTGTGAATAATGTGACATGCGGCGATTCATTCCGCGTGGACGCCGCAGAATGTACGCTAAAGCCTGATTCGCATGATGAGATTTCGCTTGCATTTTCCAGCCGCGACATCGCTCGGGCTGCAAAAGCGTGAACCGTAGCTGAGATGGTCGACGTTCATACTGAAAATCGCAAGCAGAATTGGACCAAGTGAATCAGGCATAACAAGTCAATGATGGCCACTGGTAACAATGATCAACATATCTTTGTGTCTACTATTTACATCGAGCCTCCTTGCCAATCTTCAAGCTTAAATATCTTGAGGCCTGCACTTACTTCTTATCGCAAGTACCGGGCCAACATTTGGCTGCGGGCCGGTGTCGTCTAAAAGAGCAGACGACAAGCAGAAACGTTCGAACGATTAGGCGGCCGTTTGAACTGGAAGACGCACTGAACGTAGTCCGCAGGTGGTCCGTACAACTTGACGGTTTTCCGGCGTTCACGTCGGAAAAAAACAAATAAATATGTTGACCACAAGTATCGGTGAATTCAACCCAAAGTGCTTCCCGCCCAAGCAGTCGTGGTCCGACGGCGTCTGGTTTTCCTTTTTCACGGCACATATCCAAGTTCTCGGACAGACCGAGCACATGAAAACTGACCTTCAAACCTTTGTCGACCCTTTTGGTGCAGTTCTAGTAGCGGCTTTTGACAAAAAGGCAGGTTTTTGTCTGGTTCCTTTCAAAACAACGCAGGAATACACGTCCCAGATGGGGGCTTCCGCCCACAGCCTCAGACCGGAAGTGCGCCCGACGGGCCACCACCGCGCCGTGACTTAAGAGAGATGAGTTCGTGTATAGACCCATAGAGTTATTATAATGTACGCTAGAGGTTCAATTGGCGCTAGTGTGCTGACGCCAATTGAAGCAGACAGCAACCAGTCCAAAATTGACTTCCCTTAATGCATTTCTATGTGAAAAAGTGAGTGCATTTTCTCCCTGCGCTCGATCATAAGAGCAAATATCCCAAATAATTCGGATGTACTAGGTAGCTTGGATCACTTCTCAGTCAGGCCGATGAAATAATTGGTCAGTTACGGCGTTTTTCTTTCAAATTCATCGCATTAAAAACGTGCTAAAACGGCTTCGTACGTGTATTTATGCGCACTGTCGGACACTGTTAGCGCGAACACGATGTCGGCGCTTTTCAGCATGAGGGATATACGTGCCAAACAAACGAAGAATATCTGGAAATTAAGAAAGACGGACAGAGCTACACAGTAACACTGGATCAGTAACCACACGTGCATGTACGATCAAAATATATTGAAGGCCACGTAATCTATTCTGATTCTAAATAAGTAAGTACCGCTTTATTATTTCTGCTCTGAGCGAAGCTGCTTGTTCTACGTTCAAAATATCACCCGCACGCTCGAAATCTTTGAGAACAAGTGCCTGATAAAAGCTGCCCGGTAGAGAAAACAATACGAAAATACACCTTTCATAGCCCACGGACTTTATTCTCTACGTCTTGAATGTTTTTATCTGCTCATGCACGGCGAGGTCATTCCAATATAGTGACAGGACTGGCATATTAGCAATATATAAGCCTCACCGGAATGCTGGCGAGCCTTGAACACACTCTATTTTCCTTTCGACAGAAATTTTGCTTCGAATCGTCGCTTGTTTTTACACACCTGCTGCGAAACACACGTTTGGGACTGAAATGTAGCGAAGTTAAACATCGTTCACTGATAAAGAAAAATGCGCCAACTAAAGCAATTACACTTTTACAGTGTTAATCAAGCTACATCCTATTCGGTACGACCCAAATAAGGGTTCCGCGTTATTTTTAGGCGAAGAGGCAAAATGCACGCGCGTTTTCCCATAGGAATGCACAGGAGCACGGCAAAAGCAGTCTGGTGTCTGTTTGCTTCAATTTGCGTCACGGAAATCGCATAGACATTAGCGCCAGTTGAACCTCTAGCGTACATTATAATAACTCTATGTATAGACCATCCCATTTAGCGCTCTCAGGGCGGCGCCATTTTGTTAGACCGCAGCGCCCTCTCCACACATCCGGGAAGTTCAGCAGGTTCGGCGGGGTAAAACGAGAGAGAGGGAACGGGCCCGACTCTGATAGCAGACTACAAACCGGGTGGTTGCCGTTCTCCATCTTTGGGATGTACGGGCGGGCTATACCGAATATCGAACTCTCGCTCGTGGCTGCCGTTATGAAGTGGTTCGCGTTCTTAGAATATTTATGGCTACTCCAAAATCATCCTTTAGCGCTCCGTTGTTTTATTTCAGTAAATGATTAACTAGCGTATCTTTGTTCCGTTACGTCAATAGCAGTGGAGTCACCCGGTACCTCAACCACTGCGCCATTGCGCCCGGAGAGCACGTTTTTATTTATTATTCCGCACTTTCACTCATTGCCGGTAAAGGCCTACACCAGTACGAGCTTTGTATAGTAAAATAGCTACAGCAACCGGATTTACTTTTCGCCGGAGCGACCGGAAACTCTGACACAGTTTTTTTCTTTTTTTTATTCGCATGCAGGTAACATTGCAATTAGACTCGGTTAGTCTTTTTATGGAGTATAGCATTACACGATAACTTGCATATCGAAATTTGCGCATCTGCGCTTGAAATTTCCAAAATGACGCGATTTTAAACCAAGTTTGAACACCAGCCGGATGTTAGGTACGTCCCACTCGGCGGAGCAGACGACACGCGGGGCGAGAGGGGAGGGCATTTTTTTTTCTCTCCGCTCTTTCTAGTGGAATGGTCTGTACCTTTCATTTTCATTTCCGCGTGCAAGAAGCAGGAATATATACTTGGTGTCAACATTCGGTGGCGTCTTAGAAGAAACGAAGAGTGCGCTTGCACAGCTTTCATCGGTACTCAAGGTGTGCGAGTGCACGGGCACCCATACCTTTGGCATGGTGGCTGGAAGGGGAAGTGGGACGGGCGGGAGCCAAGGGATGAACAGTGTCGCCATGAAAATGACTCGCAGGAGATTTCAGCGGGCCTCGCGGTGGCGAAGAGTTTCATCGCAACTTCATGCAACACACGCGCTGCCCGCAGCGCGTGTGTTGAAAGGTTGCATTATCTTTCGACTCAGGTTTCCGCAACATACGCCTCGCAAGTGGGCTCATTTTCGTCTTCTGCGCATGAGAAAGGAAGTAGCGGTGACGTCAGAACGCCGAGCCCTGATTGGCTGATCGCGGTCCCCTATCTGAGCGTCGTCTGCTCCTTTGCAACAACGTCTGCTCGCAACGTCGTCTGCGTCTGTCTTACCTTTCCTGCGACTTTCGGAAGTGCAGGTCTTTACGAGCGAGCTCGACTTCGCCTTTCAGAGAAGGCAGACGAAATAACTCGAGCCGTTCGTTGTTTTTGTCGAACAAGTAGCAGACGCGCATCAAGGAGGGAAGTCAAAGTACTCACAGGCGAGGTGTCCCGAGACGCCGAGGTTTGTTTGCTAAGAACCGAGAGTGAGCGTGTTAGTGTCCGCAAGTTCTCTCCCAAATACTTTTTCCCCCCTTTCGTGTGCGGCAAGACTCCTCATTCTTTAACGGCGTCGGCGGGTTGGCGCAGTTAACGTCGTCTGCTTTACGTCTGCTAGTCAAAGCGATGGCTCCTTTACCTTTCCTGCGTCTGTCGGATATTCACCGCTTTTTCACCGGCGAGAGTCACCGTTGCCTCGGAAAACAAGGAGATGACAAGAGGAAGAGATTGACCTCTTAATCTAAAATTGAGGTCAGTGACCACAGTATAATATGGGAAGGGTTCACAAGGGTCGCGCGGGCACATTCCATTCAGCACGCCAGCCGGTCGTGGGCAGACGGTCACCGAGTCGGATTGGCTGCTAGGCCTATCTGCCGAGTTCGCTTGGTCGGTGTCGGTGGAATCATGGCCGTTGGAGCTTTTCCCGGGTGTTTGTGGATCCAGCGTTCTTGTTCGTCGTGGTCTGGTTCAAGTACGTTTTACTTTTTTCTTGCTGCTTGAAGTCGGGACGCGAGAGAAGCGCACGTAGAAAAATAAACATCCGTTGGTCGTCGCGACCGCGACGCTGTCGGCCATGCTGATTCGATCGTAACAAGTGCGTAGCTTCGGAGCTATCGTAGGATTTTGTCGTAACCTGGGCAAAACTTACGAAAATTTCGGTTCGTGAATACGAATTTGTTTTTAAGTTTTGTCTTACGCATATTTTTGGCGTAAGATAGTTTCGTCAATCTGGCCTCTCCACTTGCAAAAGTCGCAGGAAAGGTAAGACAGACGCAGACGACGTTGCGAGCAGACGACGTTGCAAAGGAGCAGACGACGCTCAGATAGGGGACCGCGATCAGCCAATCAGGGCTCGGCGTTCTGGCGTCACCGCTACCCCCTGCGCGAGAAGCAGACGAACTTGCCCTCCGCATTGAAAACGAAACTGCCAGCATGTTGCTTTGATATCAAAACGTTTATCACTGTATTTTTGTTTTGTCAGCTACATGAATTGCGCACGTTTCACCTGTTAAATAGGTCGTGCGCCTGAACTCCGAGATGGCACATTTGGAGTCCGCTAAGGCTGCTGCAGCCAGCATGCGAGGCAGCAATACCAACACTTTTTAAAGCTCCTACATTGCGGAGTGTTTCCAACTGCACGATCGGGGTCACGTGGTATCTGGGCCGCGTTTGCAATACGAGCTGGGAGGAGGTGAAAACGCGTTGGTTGTCTGCGAGCGTCTCCGCCTTTCCGCCTGCTCTCCTACTTGCCACGCGGAACCGCAGCGCATGCGCACTTGCGACCAATCTTTGCCGGAGGCGTCCGCCATTAAATTGCAAATGCTCCCCACTGTTTGAGATGAACCCTCCCTACAATCGAGCCTCTCTAAAAAATTAATTGCGCATTGCGCAGCTTTTTTGTCGCTGCGCGCATACGGCGCCCGTCACCCTTCTTCTTTATACTTTGTTTCACTTTAGGTCCGAGCGCGGCCAATGTTATGAGCCAAAGGGCCAAACCACGCAAAAAGTGCAACGTTATGGCGCGCTCTCTGCGCTTAATAGGACAAGCCGGCGGAGGAGCAGTGCACAGAGAGAAAGGGCGAATACCGGCTGGTCCTATCAACTACAGAGAGCACGGAATGACGTTGTGCCTCTTTCGCTGTTTGATTGGCTCTTCGGCTCATAACATCGGCCGCGCTTGGACCTAAGCTGAAACGAAGTATAGCCACCTCGGCTTTGGCAAATACCTTGCTAGTGGGAATAGCTTCTACTCCCCGATAATACGATGGCCTCGGCGCGGACAGGTTTGGCGCAGTTTGAATGGCTGGATGACCAGAAATCTTGGGTTGTTTCCGCATTGAATTGGGATTGGTGGGAGACGCCACCTATTGCCATGGAAGTCGGGGTTATCAGGCATTCGCGCGGGTGGGCGAAGGGAGCGCCGCAGGCCGTTCGGTTGAATCAAGTGTTTGTTCAATATATGTCATTGCTTGTTTCCTAAACATTTTTAGAGCACAAAGATGTTTATTTCCGGCGTTGCGAGACGCCAAAACCGCTGGGGAGAGAAATAGGCGCAGTAGGCGCGCTGACTAATGCAAATGAGCGAAGTAGAATGTATTCCCCTTTGTAAAGTATTGGGCTGACAACAGAAAGATTAAAACAAACTCGGGACGAAGGACGACGAAATGTTCGTCGTCCTTCGTTTTGTCAATTTTACCATAGCGCTTTTCGGTTAATGCAAAATATTTCGCTTTGGCTTCATTGTCATATAAGCTTGCCCCCAAGTATAGCAATGCACAGGCTGCATGCATGGTGCCGGAACTTGGACGTCGTACTCAGTGGCGTCACGAGGGTCAGCGGCACCCGGGGCGGTAGTCCGCCGCGCACCCTCCCCCCCCCCCCCGCGCTTTCGCGTGGCCCGCCGCGACTCCCCGCCCCCGCTTTCGCGTAGCCCGCCGCTACTACCCCCCCCCTCCGCTCTCCTGGCCCGCCACGACACCCCCTGAGCCCTGCACCCGGGGCGGTCCGCCCCCCCCCGCCCCCCTCGTGACGCCACTGGTCGTACTACATAGTCGTACCGAGCAGCGACGTGACATCTAATGACCGGTCTTTCCATCCCCTCAGACAGTTTCGGTTTCGTCGTAGACGTCCGAAACGAAACTTTGTGGCGTGATCTTCACAAGACCGCCCACGATATTGAGGAAAATCAATATACCTTGTAATTCAGGGACATCAATTTAGCTGAAAACAGTCGTAATTTCAAGTTTAAAAATATTGACCGGAGTTGCCCTTTAAATGTCTTAGCTGCAATCAGCGCGGCCACCACATAATAACAAAAAATGTAAGACAGCGAACACCCAAAAAGAAAAGAGATAAGTTTAAACCGCAAATTATGTTTTGCATCTTTGGCAAGTCAAAAAATATAAAAATGGGTAAACTGATATCACCGTGATTTTATAGGGTCGGAACATAACAGTAAAGAAAATGCGCTTGCAGTTGCCTCAGTCGTCTGCGTACACTGGCGTCATCTTTAAATTAATGTTCACATCGGTTATGATTTCGTGACCGCTTTCTTCCCCTTTATTGCCAGTTGACGCAATATGCTATATCCATTTCCGGATTGCAAGCGATTACTCCGTAATTAACTTCTTATCTGGTTCATGTTCGGCGAATTAAGCTGAGGCTGCGTTTCCAGACAAACGTGTTCATAATGTAGTCCCTGCGCAATCCATGATGACGGAATATCCTCCACATACTCAATTAAGTGACACGGCAGACGGTATGCCGCAACAGCTGTCTCGCTCGTATCGCAGCTGACGCTGGCTCCACCGAGGCCTCGTCGCAGTTTGACGTGATCAATCTTAGGAACCTCCATTTATCCCAACAAAGAGTTCATCTACAAAGATCAGGCCTAATGTTTCTTTAGACCTAGAGGAGTGTCAAATAATGGACATAGCCCGAAAGCTTCGAAGCACTTTGAAATATTGCTCAACCATTAGTGCCACGTTGAAACAGTGATAGCTTCTTTGTTGTCCTAAAACTTCCGGGACAACAAACGCCTACTTGCCAAAGAAAAGCCGGCCTGGAAAGTGCTGCATGGTGTGCACTTTGATGCGGCTGGAGCCTCGAATTGTGCGGTCAATCACTGTCGGAGACTTGGTTGTCTTTTTTGCTGTTGCGTAAGTCGCGGTTCCAAATTCGTGACCGCACGCTGGAGTAATATCCATAAAATCGTCGGACACCTAACTTGCCTCGGTGGTTTGTCTATTTACAAATGTGACACGCTTGAGGCAATCAGCTCGCACATTTACCGGCCTACATTTCAATGTTAGGAACCACAGCGCCGAAATAACACATGAACCAAGGCAAGTTGGACAGCAGAAGGCGCACCCTCACTTGACATTTATTTAAAAAACACAAGTATATAGTAGATATGAAACGATACGCCATTACGTTTGTGGCACATCCCTCGCTTCAGATATTCGCATTCATTTGTAGATAAGGTTAGCACATGTCACTTTGCACCTTTTTCCTTTAGTCCTATTCTAATACGCCTCATCAATTTCCCTTGCAAATCTTTCTTTATAACGTGCCAAAATCTTGATGTCATCTGAAAGCAGGGGTGCATGAGCACGCACTACACTGAACATCAAGGTGTCCTGACTCTGCTGATTTTGTGGAAGCTGCATGCTCACTGACACGACCATTCACACACCTACCCTTCTGACCTATATACGACAGCCCACGAGACATATAAGTTTGATAAACAACTCCTGCAGCAAAATTAGTGAGCTTATTTTGGCGTTTAGTGCTACTCGGGTCTGTGTACGGCTCTGGGTTATTCGTTTGGCTGCACAATCTCACCATCTTGTTAGGTGCTGTAAAAACAACCAGCACATTATAGCAGACTCTCATGCACCCTTGCCTTCAATGACGCGAGATTTTGGCACATTATAAAAATAAAGTGTGAATGAATATTCCTGAGGCGTTTGAGATTAGGACTAAAGAAGAAAAAAGCATACATAGGTAGCACGTCTTTAGCCGTATCTACAATTTAAAACATTTAATACGAATACCTAAAATGCGGGCTGTGCCTCAAAGCGTAATGACTTAGCTTTTAATGATGGCTATATATACTCGTCGTTTCAAATCAATTTATGTCGAGAGTGCGCCTTGCTTTGTCCCTTTTGCCATTGTTCTTGGGTTATTTCGGTGCTGTTTTCCTTAATTATGAACCAACTGGCCCCTATATCGAGACACCTTACTGCAGTCTTTTCAAGTATGTTATTAGTTGACAAGGTACTTCATGTTGGATCTTTACGAGTCGTGTTCAAATTTGGATGATCATTAACACCCTACCACCCTCATTTTCTTTTTACATATTTGGTCCTAGATGCATGGAGATACCCAGGCAGCACAGGCCATTAGGCCAATATTAGGAATATCTTAGAAGATAGGGTCATCATCAGCCCATTGTGTCCTCTCTGTAACCAATATTGGAAATTTCTTGACAAAAATAGGGCCATGACTTGCCCCTTTATCCTCTTTATCACCACTATTGGGAATCCATTGGAATTCCATCGGATAAACTAGAAACCAGTTCCAATTTGGTTCCGATCAACTTCCAATGTCACGCAAAATTTGACGGTCATTGGCACCACAACAAATAATTTCGATACAACGTTGAATAAAGTTCGAAGGGAAATTCAATGTTCTTTTAGATTGGCCAATCATTGGCGCCCCATTGAATGAACTGGATACAACTTCCAATGAAGTTCCAATAGTCTTCCAATGATTTCCAATATCATGCAGTCATTGGCACACCATTGGATAAATTGGACACCATTTTTTGAAAACATTAGATGGCAATTTGCATCCAATGTTGTCAAATATTGGGCAGTGATTGGCACCTAATTAGATAAATTGAATACTACTTCCAATGAAGTGCCAATGGGTTTCCAATATTTTCTAAGATTGTGCGGTCATTGGCACCCCATTGGATAAATTGCACCATTTAAAAAAGATTCACTGGGCATTCAATGTTTTCAAATATTGGGAAGTCAGTGGCACCCCATATGATAAATTGGATACCACATCCAACGAAGAGCCAATGGGCTTCCAATGTTGTCAAATATTGAGCAGTCATTGGCACCCCATCGTATAAATTGGATACCTCTTCCCATGGAGTGTTAATGTGCTTACAATGTTGTCCAATAATAGGCAGTTATTGGTACCCCCTGGATAAGTTGGATACCAACTTATGATAGGTTTCCGATCTTGGACGATATCGCAGAGTCACTGGCACTCCCTTGATTAGATTGGATAACATGGTTTGTAGTCTCGCTCGCTATTGGGCAGTCATTTACATTCAATTTGATAAACTAGATACCATATTGAATAAGCTATCAAAGGAATTTTTTTAATTGTACAAGATTGGTAGTTCACTGTATGTCCCAAGTCACTGCTTTCTAATTGCCTTAAAATGTTGAACTATACTCGAATTTTTTCTGGTAACTTTGATTACATTTTGAAATATATTTCAAAGTTTGTACAATAATACAAATTCACAGGACAATCGGTTTCTCAGTGTCCTATTGCCTTTTAATATTTATGGCATCAGAAATCATTTGAAAAAAAAAAAAACTTCTGTTTAATACCGCGTCAATATCACACGTATTTAATATGCAGCATTGAAGTTTCCGCCAAACATGCTCGGGTCTCTGGCTTAAAAGTCAACATCTTTGCTCTAACTTATGACGAAATAAGGTAATACTACAGTGTAGTAATACGTTAAGTACGCTATACTGTGTTTCCCCTTATGATGTACCGCAGGAAAAGCTACAAGCGCGAGCTTCTTGCTCATAGGGCAGATCTTGGCGGCACAAGCTCTCGCGCGTTAAGAGCGGCTCCCAACGCTATGAGCTCGCGCTTCGGGCCTTCTCTGGTGTACAACAAAAGGTGAACCGGAGCATAGTTCATGCTTTGCTCTTGATTTTAGCTACTACTGCGCGCTCTCTCGACCCTGGCAGTGCGAGTTTTCAAATGCTGCGACTGCGCGCCTTCCACCGCGCTTGGGGTGCGTATGCGACAAAGTGTCATAAAAGGCAGAAAGCTCGCGCTCGAGATGAAGCATATCTTCTGCTTCGTAACCTTCGTTGGGATTTCAGAAGCGAAGACTGCGCGTGCACAACTTTGATAGGAGCACAAGATGTGCAAGTGCACGTGCGCCCTAAGCTTTGACTTATAGCCACGTAAACTTGCCCGTAAGTAGGTGAAGTTACGCTATAGCAAAGCCTCACGGCTCTGAAGCTCCGTACTGCTGCAAGAGCCCGCGGCTTTTTCTGGTGTCGTATCCGGAAACTACGCCACTTGACCACGTAACACGTACACACATATCTTATACAACGTGAGCCACTGGCAAACCGACCTCACACTGTGTAGTCACTCGCGTTTACTCTGCTTCTTGCTCGCAGCCCGTCGTTTGCTTCGTGTGCACACTGCGCGCCATTTTGAGCACTAACACAACATTCCCGCGATTTTCCATTCTACTTAGAGAGCGCATTCACATGTGCTCATTTTTACCACTCAGGTCAGTCACACAAAAGAGGACTTCATGTCGCCTTGATATGTTGATTGCAATCCTTTATACAAAAAAAAATCGCTTGTTCGCGCTTACAGAGCTGCGCTATGTACTCGGATCAAGTCACATCTGCGGAATATTTTTTCGAGCAAAACTGCGAAACTGCAAGACGGTCTCAAACCTTTGAACGCATTCCAATGTAGTATATGACCCAAAACAGAAAAACAGCCCAATGAAACGAACGCTGGAACAATTAATGTGATCCCCAGCTGTGTGAGTGCTTGCTAAATGGTTGTTATTCGTGAAGGTTATTCTCGGCGAGAAGTTTGGGTATCGCCGCCTGGTGCTATTTGTTCACAGCCCAGAGTTAGGATACTTCAACTTCTCCTGCTGGTGTAAACAAGTGCGATGCCAAGCTTCTAGGCACTATGAAAAGTAATACATAACCGCGTCACGTGCAGTGCCCATGGTCAGGAAAACAAAAGTGCCCCTAGCGAGCTTCTCACTGTGAATAGTCACAAATCCTTATGGCGAGGTAAATCCAAATACCAAAGTAACTTATATTTTGCTAAATATTAAACTCGGTGACACCCATAATTCTGCTAGCCAAGCTACATGAGCGTCTCAATGGTTACCGCACTTTCAATGTTCTCGAATAATTTCGAATTTTACGGCTCGGTTTTCCCAGAAAAATGTGGCGTGCTTGTTGGGCGGTTTATTTTTCATGATGTATTTTGCATAAATATTATTTTACTCGACAGGGTGGGGATAGGAAGTGGCGCTGTTTACATCGCTTGTTTCGACACAAAAACGATTTCCACGCTGCTTGTTTACGGGAAGGCGTTGCAAGGCGTGGTGCTAATCCCCTGCACGGGGGGGGGGTCACGTGACCTCGGGGGACACGTGACTTGAGGGGATCACGTGACCTCGGGGGGGGGGGGTCACGTGACCTGGGGCGGATACGCCGACGGCGACGCCGATGCCGCTCAAGCCGGAAACGGGCGCCTAAGAGCCAGGGTGTCGAACTGAAATTTTTATGGGTTCGGTTCCGGTTCGGGTTCACAGATTTCGGTTCAGTTCCGGTTCAGTTCCGGGAGCAAAAATAACGGTTCAAGCCGGTTCGAACCGGTTCGAACCGGTTTGAACCGCAAAATTCAGACTATATTTTCCGCGTTTTTTTGGCAATAGGCACTATTTCAACAGTGAAACGAGTATCTATATAGCTTTTAATCATTCGTAGAATTATAAAATTGTGTTATTTAATTTCAATGAAACAGTAAAAGAAAAGCTAGATTAAACATATATGACTCAACATCTATTCTTTTTTTTTTTTTACCACAGTCGCCTATATTTTGCCTGAATCTAATAGGTTATCAGTTTGGTAGGTCGCCTAAAATGCCCGTTAACGCTACAACTTTGCGTCGCAGTAGTAAAAGTCGAATCTTGCTGTGCTCTTGAACTTAGGAATTAATTACAGTGCATAAAATCATGAAAGTGGAACGTTCTCGCCATACATATATCGCGAAATCTAGTTTACAAAATACGTTTTACAATATACTTATATGATGACGACGCAACTGAGCTAAAAGCAATCATATTTGCAAAATGCCAAGGAAGTTTTAGGAGCAATCCTTTCAGTCTACCTTTTATGGAAACACTGAGCGACAATCACAACGCTTGCTTTCCTGACAAATATTGTTTACACTCAGCACAGTGATGCAGGCGAATTCATGCAGGAAAAAGTGACCCTCGTACTCAGATCGAATCTGGCCTAAAATAGCCCGTATACCGAAGTGAACATTTTCGACATTGTTTGGCGTTTCAGGTTTGTTCTTGTCAAGATGCCGGTCAATTCAATTTGCAAATAAACATCACCCTTGCTATTTTTTATATTTTTGTTAAATAAAACAAAGTAGTATTTTATACTCTGCTCGACATTGCAGCTACTTAATTGGTCACTTTCTGACAATCTGCGTGCGCAATCGTCATAGTTCCGCCACGCGCCACTGCGTACTTCGTTTTCGTCCAGCCCACAGACACATAAAATTCTTGTTCATCACATAAAAAGAGCAGCATACTTCTAGATGTTTGAGAAGTTGAATATGTGTCAGGAACACGTATGTTATTTAAATCAGCTTCAAAATAAAACATTTGTTTAAGGTTCTCCCAAATCAGTTATAGACGTGCCTATCGAGGATAAAAACACCGGAAAATATTTGCAGAGCATATTTCAGATAATTTGTGGGTGCATTTACTTATTATGTAAATCTTTAGGGTGATCGGCCCTTTATTTATGTTGTCAAATCTTCAGGCAGCAATGGAATATTTTTTATTGTCATCAATAAATTTGACTGTATGCAGTTCACATAACCGTTTGAGACCAACACGGGAGGATGATACCCGAAAATACGCCATCTGTTGAGTCTGCGGAACGCGCTTCTTGTCCGCTGTTCGGCAGTGTGAAACACCGGGTAGCGGACTACGCCAAAAGGACTGTATGCTCACATTATAGATCTGAAGGCAAATACACGAAATGTGCAGAAAGAGAGATAATACATGTTATTCTTCTAAATAATCCCATACAGGACGCCTTACTGCAAAAATAGATGTATAGCGTTGCAGGTTTTAAACGCAAACACGTTCGACGGAACTCCGTCTGGTTGGGTCAAAATTTTGAGAAATTCAGGCCTTCACCAACCAAGTTCTAAACATTTAGGAGCCCGACGTTTCAATAGGTCGGGCACAATAGGTCGACAGCCACTTAACCATCGGCGTACGTCAACGGACTAGGGCACTAAGAACAAAAAAGTCCGAGGACGCATAAGCACTTCTTATGAGTTGTGAAAACAAAATCATGAATGCCATTGTTCTGCTCCCTTAGTTCGTCTGCTGCGTAGTGGCGTGAACGGCCCCGTTTCGTTGGCCGTCGACCGAGCGCGCGCTTTCGTGAAGTGGCCTCTCCGCGCTGAGCTCGGCTGTGCAACCTCTTCGGAGTTTGCCCGAGCGGGCTGTGCGGCCAGGCCCGCACCGCCGCACCGGCGGCCGGGACGCTGCGTGCGCTGTGCACGCACGTCCATGGAGAGGGCTTCTCTGGTGGCGTTCTTTGGAACTACGCCGCACGAGAGCCAATGGGAGCCTCGTTTCTTGATGACGCGCGCCAGCCAATGGGAACCTATCCATCAGATTTCTGCTACACGCGACATTGGGACAGGGGAAGGCGCCGTTTGGCGCAGTTTCAAAGCTGATGACGTCGGTTCGATCCATGGGACAGTTAATGCTTTCGCATTAAAAGTGAAGGAAGCAAACGACACACCGCAGATGAAAAAACAAGCTGCTAGCTCTCCACGTGCAAATAGTCACCCCTGATGAAAATACCGAACCGGTTTTGAAACGTCGGACTCCTAACTGTTCAGGACTTGGTTGGTTATGGTCCATATTTCTCTAATAGAGATGCGTGCCTTGATGTTCCTAATTACACATAAATAACGCGAAGAACAGACAAGATATTTATAATTTCAATCACATTTGGACATCGGATTGCACGAGCTCAAAACTTCGCAGAATACATTCTTGGGAGGCTAAAGTTATATTCGGTTTTACCTGCACTTGTTTTGGGGCCTCATTTTACAACTCTGTGCTTTCTCAGTCATGCGCGCTCTAACATTTTATTAGGCTGTCGCATATCATCGTGAGACTGCTATACATACTGCACAACTTTACAATTTGGACATCCCCTTTTGCTATACTTCGTTTCAGCTTAAAGGGGCACTGCAAAGGGACGAAGAAAACCAAATGCTGCTGCGAAAGGCCTGCCTATCAGTGTCATACACGAGCGTTCAGTGACGACATTGGTCTAGAGCGTCAGATAATGACGACATAAAATTCTAGAGGAAGGACTGGCTGAATAGACGCAAGTGACCCCTTCTGATCCCTTCAAGCACGTGACTCTCACTCAAATTTTTACTCGGAACACCCGTAAATTTGTGGGGCGTTCTCATCTTCATAATTGGATAATAATTTCCAACATTTAGGAATCATAATTGGGGGGGGGGTAGGGGATACTTAGACAGCGTGTAGTTGGTCAGCCACTTCGAAGATTCAACGAGTCACTCGCTGTAGATGAAAAATTTAGCCAGTGCAGTACAACCGCTAGCCTGGGGTCTTTAACGTGCACCACGCAGTAGTGGTACACGACCGCACGCCGGTACGGTGCTCATCCAGATCGAAACGGGCAGGGGTGGAGATTGAACCCAGGATCTCTGGGTTCTGCAGCGCGAGCTTTCGCTCCACGTGCTCCGAGCTGGTGTGCGCTAGCCCACTCGACCACCGATCCCCCTAACTAGAGCCACTAAATGAGCTGCGCTAAGAGTATCGGCACTCTATTCCCCGACATTTTTGTGTGCGCCGCCATTTTGGTGCTTGTGCAGAGCAGATGCAGCTGCCGATCGTCATGGTTCAAAAGTGCGACTTCTTCAGCATTAGATTCGCTGTTAGGAAGCTCATTTAATATTGCTTTTCCCTATCGCGAACTGTTTAAACATTTGTTGAGGACGGAAAAACGTTTCCTGTGATTTTAGATAAACCTTCAGATAACTGGCAACCATGATTTTAAGCCACAATATGGCCAAGTGTCGTTACTCTGAAGCGTAGCTTATTTAATGGCTCTACACCTAACATTTAGAAAGATCGCGCATGGTTGTTACACGCTCTTGTCGTTTAGGTTCTCTATTGGTTCAGACCAAGTACCTCATCAACAAAAGAAAATGTGCTCCAAATTCTGAACTTAATTCGCCTATTATGTTAAAAATACGTCAGACTTTTTTTCTTTACTTTATGTTTAATGTGTTGCTAGAGTCTCTCGCTAGTTAGATCGAACGCAATGCAAATTAAAAACAAATTGGCCAGAAACTCTTTGCAGGGCCCCTTCAAGTCCAGACGCAGCCGATGCTACAAGCGCGAGCATGTGGTCCTGACCAGTGCTTGCACTGCAGGACCGCGCGTGCTTGGCAAGGACGCTGAAAGCCCGGAGCTCGCTCTTTTAGCTTCTGCTACGCTCACACTTAATGTGAAACCAAGTATTGTGTTGAGATCATCACATTTAACCAGAAAACTGAACTGTTTAACATGGTTTGCACGTGACATCATCGCACTATATGCTAGTGGTCAGAGATTTATTTTTGCTTAGAAAATCAAATTCCGTGATGCACAATGCATGCTGCAGAAGGTTCGCGCTCAGTGCAACTAATGTATTCACAAACAAAATTATTCTTGCTTAGTGCAGCGTCGTGAGGAACGGCGCAAGTGTCTGGCACCACGAAAATGCGCTTTCTAGCAGGGGTGATTTTGCAAACGAAGTAGTTTTGCCGGATCACGCTGTCTGGTCTGCGCCCAAGATGCGGAGCAGAGGAACCCTTACAACACAGTATGTTTTAAAACTCCCCCCCCCCCCCCCCTCTCCTCCTTTTCATTTGACGATGCTCCTCCAGAGAATACTTTTTTTATTTCTGAAGGACTCACTTCTCCGTTTGGGGGTGTTAATTCGAAAATTATATTTGTGTCATTTGTTAACAGTAATACTTCATTTATTTTATTTTGCACCCAAAAACTGTGAAGTTTAATGAAAAAAATGTGAGAATTTGAGCGGCTGACTCTAAGGTCACTAGAATTTTTCTTTTCAGGTATCCCTGCCGTGCAGACTTGTAGTTTTATTTATCGACAGATTATTAAGCCATATTTAGTCCTTTCAATGTTTCTATTCTCGGGCGCAACTTTCATGAGACAGTTCAGCAACAACGATATCCATGTTTGGCTGCCTCAATGATGTGTACATGTAAAATGGTTCATGCAACAGTTTTTGCACTTTCAGGAAATACCACGAAGAGCTAATCCCTGACGTTGCTAGCTTGAAAAAACACCCATTAGTTTTCCTCTCTGCTCAATGGCAGACGCAGGAGAAATAAAGAGAGAAAAGAAAAACAGCTTTCCCCTCTCTCAACTTCGCTATTAGAACAAGCGGCGATGGGATCTGACCGCTGAAATTGTATACCGCCGGTGTTAGGTTTCAGCTATTCTCATCTTTGATTGAACACGAGCCAACACGAATGTTTGGCGATGCTGATTAGTCAAGAACCCAAGCACTCGACTCAGGCTCATGAGAATGGAGTACGTCACGATGTCACGTGACTTGCGGTGAGAAGTGGTGATGGCATGTGACGTCACGGTGTCAACAACGCTAATACATTCATAGTCCGTGGCAACTTAAGAAGGTAGGGCGAGGGTAAGGAAGGCCGGGGAGGAAGAAGCAGACGGAACGCTGGAGAAGAAACGGGGAAACCTCCTCCTCTCTCCAGCTTCAGCCTGCTTCCTCCTCCCCGGCCTTCCTTCCCTCGCCCTACCTTCTTGAGTTGCAACGGATTATAGTGACGAACTCAATTTAAGTCGACTTGACGTGGTGAGTGACGCGACTACGTCACAAGGCCACGTGACGTGACATTATTTGGCAGCATATTTTGACACCATGACGTCACGTGACAACGTGAAACATGATTAATCGTAGTTTCAATACAAAAGCGCCACGAAAACCCACAATTTTCCATACATTGCAATTCGGAATATGACAATTTGATCACTACATAGAAATACAGCTGCCAATTTTTTCTTCTCGAACACTCATTTTGTAATAACAAAAATCACCGTGAACCGTTTTGAACCGGTTACCGTTATATTTTCCGGTTCAGTTCCAGTTCAGTTCCAAGATGGCGGCGAATATTTCGGTTCGGTTCAGTTCCGGTTCGGCTAAAAATAACGGTTCTGTTCCGGTTTTCGGTTCGGTTCGGTTCCGGTTCGACACTCTGCTAAGAGCTGCGCTCTAAAAGTACCCCTTCCCTTTACAGCAAGGCACGCTACGAGCCATCTTAGCCAATCCGGTGCTCCGGGAGTGACACGTGACTTCACGCTTCGCGCGTCGCTCCGCACAACCGAAAGGGCACGTGACACCCTCTCAGCTTTGGACTGTCTGTGGTGGGTCATAGCTTCCGTTGCAGTCCATCGCAAAGTGAGGCGAAGAACCCCCTCGCCTTTGAGCGAGGAAGTTACACTGTAGAAGCTGTGTTTGAGAACGAGCCCCATATTTCACGTAGAGCGCCAACGTCCCTTGTGCGGAGCGGTGAATTGCAAACAGAGACAGGTTCTTCGAGAGTCGTGTCTGCGATACGTCTGTGAATGCCAAGGATAACACTTGTCTCAGGTCTGTGAATTTAGCTCTCTGATACAGTTCTTTTTATGTTTAAGTATTGGCCTAAAATATGCCATCAAACTCTGTTTTTACTCAATATTGTGATAATATCAATAAGGTTTGCTAGCAATTTATACTAGCGTGGAACGAATAAACAATTTGCGGTGATATTTTCAGATTTAAACCACTGTCATTTTTTGACGTCACAGTCTGTTAGATATAAGAATTGTTTGGTTTGAGCTGACGAGTCTGCGCTCGTCAGCTAATATCGAGCGTCCGCGCTCGCGACATACGCGATCGCCATTACTTTTCCTGCCAAAAGTGATACATTGAAGGAGCTTTCAAAAACTGGTTAGAGGTGTTCTTAAAAAATTGATGAAGCAGGAAGTGTGCATTATTTTTTTATTTAGAAAAGTGACTAGGTTTTATGCATGCAAAACAGGTGAAGACTGATTACACGGTGCTTGTACTTCTCACGAATCTTTACAACGCAGAGAACTTCACAGTAATCCTTTTGTTTGTACAGAAACTTTGTATGAAAATTTACGCGCATTACACGTGTAAACTTGTAAGGCCGCGAACCCACGCCAGGGCTCAATCTAACAGAGGCTTATTGTGGAGAAGACGAACTCAAACGACACCTTTTAGAAAAGAAAGCCTAAGTGCTGAATTTTTCTGCGTCACTGACGAAAGCCACCGTAGGCCAGAGATTAGACACGACATCGGCGTCAGCGTTCGGATAGAAGTCGCGTTCTCACTGATTAGACACGAGTTCCAACCGAACACAGACGCGCACTCTTCTCCAATCTGTGGTCTACGGTCGTTCTTTCCTATAGTCCGTTTCACGATAACTTGGCAGACTGTGAAGGTTGCCCCCCCCCCCCCCTCTCCCAATAAGAGCGGCGGAGCAAGGCACGTGACCACACCCCATGGTTCGAGGCCACAGAGACCTCGTTACGGCCACAGTAAGAACGCCGTCCGCGACAAAAAGTAGTTCTGGACTATTTAACGTTTAGTAGTGTTACGGTCAGACTCCTCTCACCGCAACACGACACGACACTGAAGAAAGACGAACATCATGTTGCTTTTCAACGATACATAATACGGATCAACACTTTTCAGAGATCAACGTGGCTTTTGAGAGATGTTTGAACAATTGCGGCCGTGTAATTGACCACTTCCGCTTAAAACATCGCTCTGGCATTAGAACCCGCCGCAGATTCGAGGGTAATTTGAGCGTATGGTTGTCTCATCAACTGTTCCCGGAGAGCTCGCTGCTCTAGCGGACAGGAGTGTTGAGGCGGTGGACGCTACGAATCCGAAGTTCGTTTGTTTCGCAGCAGACGACACTTGGCCAGCAGACGACAGCCGGTTCCTCCCGTTTCCGCATTTTATGTAGTGACACGAACGCTCCCCTGAGGTATTAGGGAGTTTTAGTATATCGTTTTCAAAGGCCCGCTACCGCTGCGTGAGCGCGCTTCAGAGCATGCATCGAAGTGGCAGCGCGGGCTCCCGCTACGATTAGCGTGGCCTGAAAACACGATATACTAAAACTCTCTAGTGTCACGCGCCTCGCCTCGACGTGCTTATTGGGTCGTGGGGGCCGTAGCCTCCGCAGTTCGTCAAGCTATTGTGACACGGAGTATAGGAGGTGCTGCCCCCAACCCAGCTTTCCGTTGCCCGTCAAAAAAGGTCCCCAGGTGGTCGCAATTATTCGCTAGTCCTCCGCCGGAACGCGCCAGATGCCCTTCGTTAGTTTGGCATGCAACAACCCTAAAACTTCAATTCGACAGCTGTGCTTTGCATGTATTTCAGTATCCTCTATGTACTAATCAATAGACTACTTTTTCTTGTCTTGTTTTCGTTTTTCGTGAACAAACATCATGTAACCACGTACTTGTTTACAAATTTGGTTGCTTCCAAGTTTCAAGGTTACTTGTGCTTTCTTGCAATATCTATAACTAACGATTGACCACATATGTGTTTTTGCGCAAATCGCATTCTTTTTTGTTTGCATATTTTTGACGGAACGAAAGACAGAAAACACGAGGTACCGTCAAATAAGCAGTGGTCATTAACATATAAGGGCATTAAAAGTAAAAAAAAGAAACACTGAACGATGTAAGTCAGATTAATTGAGGTTTCTTTTAAAATTAAATTCAGGTATATTTCTAGCACAATTGTGCATTAATTCCACGATATTTTTGCTAAAACAAGCTAACGGTGTGCAAATTCGAAGAATAAAGCTGCGTTTTTCTGTTGGCCCAAGTATACCCCTGTATGTGATGGGGTTGTCTAACGTACACACGAATGTTTATGATTGAGAAATATATATCTGCCTTCATCCAATATCTATTGAATTCATACGGATTGTCCTCTTTTTTCCCCTGGAAAGACTTATGTCTTGAGCCCTGCGCGGATAACAGTTTGATCGTACGCATCCGATTCGCATTCGCAGACTTCGTATCCGCATCCGAACCGCATCCTCAAAATTCGGAACCGCATCTGACTCTCAATAAGCGCGTGCATTTTACATGATGAAACCAAGCATGAATTTAAAAAATAGCATCTTGATGGTATTCTATAAGCCGTCTCGCCTTCCTTTCTACAGTAAACTCTGTAGAAGAATACGGTGAAAGTAATTTTATTGTATTTTTTGCTTCATTGTATATACAAAATATGCTATTATCCTTCAAGAGACTCTTCGCCTTGCTGGAAAGATGATCGCAGCTATCAGATCGTCTTGAATGTCCGTGACACTGAAACTTTGTCCAGAAGAGTCGCTCAAAAGAAAGGAAATTTTAATCTTTATTTCTCTGCTTGCTTCGTAAAACCCACTTCAAGCAGGCACCTACTTTATAAAGATGAACATTAACAAATGAAAGACTAATAACATTGTGTAATCTTATTTGGGCAAAAAAAGTGGGAGAGGAAAGACGCTCACTATCTGCAGCAAAGTACTCATGTATATGTGTTAAAGCGCGAGTACACCACTTGGAAAATATCATAATATTCAATATTGGCAACACCTTCTACCGGTTCCAGTTTTAAACACAAACACTCAACTGCATGCTCGAAACCATATATTTAAATACCACACAGTGTCAACTGTCGAGCAAAAAAATAAAAATAAAACCCACACTTAGGTTACGCTTTACTTGTCGAGGTTGCTGTGTAGAACAAAAAGAATATCGTCAACTCGGACGGATTCAGACTGGTTCGCCTCTTTTAAATTAATACCCGCTATTGTGAAGTCTCTCTCCTTTGGTGCACTTGATGCTGGGATGGCATGCACGAACTGCGCTACAACAATGAGGCCTGGAAACTTGTGCTGGCGCAAGTTCCACCACTCCAGAGGATCGAATTCATTCTCCTCAATGTATACTTGTAGGCGAGGAAGCCACTTGCAGGCTTCTACTTTTTCGTGGCTTGTACGTTTTTGATTTTCTTTGCCCAAACAACGTTTTCCTGCTCTTTTTCGGCCTAACAAGAACATGCTTCCCGGGAAGACTAATTGTTTTGCGTTCTTTCTTTTTCTACGGACCGTATTTTGGCGAGATAGAGCGTTTTAAAGTGGCCTTTTGTGAGAATCAAGTTTTTATTGACGTAAAGAACAATTTCTCCCCGATTGGCACCTTTTACTTAAGAGATTAGTTTGCCCCCCCCCCCCCCCAATATATTCGAAGGTGCACTTCGTGAGTACCTCTCACTTATTCACTCTACACTGTACGGTTGCACACGTTTATGGACCGCCTCAGCAAATATGGATCCGGACCCGCAGATATTCGCATCCGTTCCGCATGCGTAGAACCATGGTACTCGTATGCGATCCACAATCTGCCCAATCTGATTGATTTGAATCTGAATCCGCCACTTTACTATGGATGTTTTTGGATATCCGCGGATAATAAGCGGATATGCGGGGCTCTACTTATGACTTGTTTTTCTTTTCTTGGCTCATTTGGAGAAGTTTAATGAACCGAAACCGAAACGAATTCCTATATTATTTTTTCATGATGTCTGAAATATTCTTTCGCCTAATGGAAGGCAAAAAATAATATTGCGCAAACCTATTTTTTATTTGGCTGTTGTTTTTTTCGTTCACAAGTCATGACGTTCGCTGTGCGTAGACCACCTGCCCAATCTGAATTGTTAAGAAAGAAAACGGCTTTGCGGTTTTAGTAGGTAGTCACCTTTTCCTATGTTGCTGCTCTTTCTTCTGTAACGTATAACACATTTTGATAAATTATTACACAAGCTAAGATTTATAATTGTGTTTTGTAACTCTTTTTGGTTCGGAACCTGGGAGCCATCATCGAGCTGGGAATCCTGCTGAAACCCCTTACGTTTTGGGAACGAAGATTTCCAAGGCAGTTTTCTTTCTAAATACCAGTGTCAATTTGCAGCTAAGTGTGATGCTTCAAACGGACATTACTGTGTCGTCTATGTTACCTTGGCTGATTTGCAATTGACGAAAAGGGCCGACATTTATAAGTTCAGGAACGGGGGACGACGCTTGTAAAATAAATGAGGATAATTAAAACATTTGACGTGTTTGTTGCCTCTACAAGTAAGGCAAACATAGATGACTTTACTTTTATGTTATCTGGACATAAACTGCATGAAAAACACATATCATACGATAAATTTTCGTTTGTCAGTATTCATATTAGCTATTAATAAATAATGTTTTTGCCAAGCAATTGTCAAAATACTACTTGAAATGGGGCCATTATTCGTGAGGTCTGACTTTACCCTGCCTAACATTAATATATAAAAGCTGGGCAAATAATAAATTACAAGCTTAAACAATCTGGGCTAATATTAAATAACAAGATTGGAAAAATGATCTATCATTAGTCGCCACTATTGGGGAAAACTGGTATGTAACTGGGTAACTGCATTAGAGAACTTTGTGATTGAATTACAATATTGGCAAAGCCGTAATATGTTTGGTTAACATTATGACACTAAAACGGTGTATCATTGGATACCAATATCGTAAATCGTGGCATAATATTCGATAAACAATATCCGAAATTGCGGCATAATATTGGATACCGATAACGGAAATCCTGGCGTATCATTCGATACCAATATCGGAAATTGCGGCGTATCATTGGACACTGATGTTGGAAACCCTGGATGATTATTGGAATCCGATATTGCAAACGATGGCGTAATATTGGTTAGAAATATTGGTATTTAATGGGATAAATAGGAATGCCAATATTGGAATAACCATATGAATAACCCCAAATCGTCATAGGCCCAATATCGGAAGTTCATTGGTCCAACGTTGAAGCGGGTTCCGTCTCAATATTAGGTCCAATATTAGAATCCAATTAATCAAACATTGTGCCAACGTTGGGCCAACACTGGTGTGCTGCCTTGCTACAGTCACGTCGAGGACTTGGTGGTGATGAATACTTTGCTGTTGCTGAGCACCATGAGCTAGAACTCTGTGCTGTCTAGGTGATTTCCGTCGAAACATTAATTTACACAAAACATTTATATGCTCCTAAAAAAATTGAAATCACGCTGTGATGCGGACACGAGATAACATTTTGTAGGAATATGTAAAATTACTTTGGTATACGCTACGACATAAATTAAAGGTGTTGCGATAGCTGAGGAACCGAGTCTTGCTTACCAGACGCAAGTAGTTTAGGTTTTATATATTCTTGGAGATTTTGTATTGTATGCATGCCTCTGTTCTTTTTGTTTCTGTATTGAAGAGACTGCCACATCGCTATTTTTAATTTGTTTTTTTTCTAATATTTCACAGCTCTCTCGTAAGTGGTTGAGTGAAAAACGTATATATTAAAACAAAGAGACAAACAAACAAAGGCACTGATAACGAAGTTGTCAATAAATCAAATATAATGTATATCCCTCCGTCGACTATATAAGTATAGGGTTTAACGGACTCCCAAATGGGAATTCCCAGCTGAAACGCAAAGTTTACGAGCATATGTCCGCTGAAGCAGACGACGCGTCCGCACGTCACCACATTTTCCCGAGGGAGAGACTTTGTTACTCAATAGCGTTACTCTCAATAAATCAGCTTTCGCAAAGCTTCGACACCAAAACCTTCCAACTTCAGCCGAGAACGCCCGCATTCGTGCGAACTTTGGCCAACAGAATTAGCCCGAGGCACGGAATGTCGAGAGCCGCATTCTCAAAGTTGGTCGGCTGATTTATGAGGCGACTGGCTGGCCTGTGTCACGGAGCGCAATTCGGGTTAGACGAGCTTTTCCACTCCGATACGCCTTGTGGAGAACAGCCGACCGTGTTCGGGATCTCGAGGTACGTGTTTGTACAGCCAATATGACGCTGGCCCTTTGTTTCCGCTTTTGATTGCGAAGTTTCGTGGGTCTTGAGTTTAATCTTAATTTTCTTAATAACATGGTCCAACTTTCGTCGTCTGTCAGAGTAGAGAAAGCAGAGGCTTGGTTACGAATGCCGTTGTAATAAAAACTTATTAAATTCTGAAAGCGAAAGGAAAAAAGAGGATACCGAAACCAGCCGTTTGTTATGAGGCCCTAAACGTCTTCAACCGCTGCAGCAAGAATAACATCGGGCAGAAAAAAACATATTGGGGAAAAAAGAAGCAGATTGTCTATTGTGACATAAATGTTCGTTGACAATAGAGAGTTCTGGTAAACCGTCTTACCCACTGCTATTCACTTCGCAACAAGAACGTCGTTACTGCGCATGCGCGCCACTAGCCTTGTCTGCACTGTTCTGGATCTTGTTGCGGGTTGCAAAGAGTACTGCGGGATGGCAGATACTCACCAAAAAGTCGCCAGTAGATCATTCAGGCTGGTTCAATAATTCCTTAAGGACCATTGCGGCGACTGGTCTTCATCGTTGTCTGCCGGTTGTATTCTCAGCCTCAATGCTCTGATCAATGCGAATTAAGACCCCCATTCACCCCGTTTTTCCAGCATGTTCGTGATCGTCATTTTGGTCGTGTCCTATCGTAACGTTATCCGTCATAATTAGTACCGTGCAAAAATATACATAGATAAATTCATGTCAAATCGCATAAAAAAATAGTGCTGGGTTCTTGAACAATTTTGAAAAGAAAATATATGTTGGTGGGAAATGTGTGACTAGAACAAAACTGCAAATTAATAACTACGAAACATTTCTGTTCTTGAGTTTTGGGCTGCCATTTTTGCAGCTTTCGCGAGTGACACATTTTCGAGTCTCAGCTTTTAGATTCCTTTTTCACAACAATCATAACTTTCTTTAATGCTTTAAGACTTCGTATGGAAGGGTTAATGTTCTCTAGAAGTGAGTTTGTTATATTATAATATAAAATAAAAATACTTGAATCTTGCACATTTGACAATAATGGGCCAAGTTTGAATCTAGCTAGCTTTTGGTGTTCAATTATTTAAGGCACAAGAAACATATCAAATGTAAGCTTCTATCAAAGCCTATCTAAAAATTATATTTGTTAATTTAAGTTAAGTTTGTATAGAAGAAACACCACTGTAAGCTTGAAACGAAAAACTAAAAATACAGAATTCAGTGTCATTTAAATATATATAAATTTTGGTTCCAATTTTTATATGAAAAGTTTTTATGTGCTTTTATATATGCAATAAATCTGATTAGGACATATTTGTACCTCTTTTGTAAAATGTAAAAATATGGGCCGTTGCGAAATCTTTTTAGCAGTTATTTTATATAAAGGCGATTTCATCTCAGCTCAGGCACAGATTAAAAATCGAATTTATAATTTCAACCAAAAAAAATATATGTTTTGGGGCAATTCCTATAATAAAAGAAGACGCAAAACGGCAATTTCGTCGGATTTTTTGTTCTCAGGTTATAAACCGTTGAAGCGGCCAGGTGGAAACTGACGTTTTTCCAACTTATCGGAGGTGCCATATTTCAATCCATCCCTTTTCCATACCTTTTACACTACATCAATATAACTTTTTAAGAACACTCTAGATATAGTCTTTTTCATGCTAATTAAGCGTCTAGGTCATAACATTTTTAATGATTTTTTTATTTGTCAAACCGCCTTTCTGCGACTATTTTTGACGAAGTTCAGCAAGCTGTGCTGTGTGACCTAATCAACATATTTTTATGATCTTTATATCACCGTAAAGCTGCATTTCAGCTCTTTTTTTAGTCTCATTGAAATTTTTTGCGGTAAGTAACTTGCAAGTTTTTTTTTAGAAAAACTTGCAAGTTTGAAGTCGATTTTCTAAAAAAAACCACCTTATTTCTTTCATTTTTTATTTACAGTTAGATAATATAGTAATCTGTCAGGATCTACCAACAGAAATTGTAATATATTGTTTGTGTAGCCGCTATTAGGAGGCTCGAATCTCGTGACTGTGATAGTTTATGAACGGGACTTCGCATAAAGATGCTCAGCTGAGTCAGAATTCTGACTCTATGTAAGATTTTATATTTAATGTTAGTATTTACCTCAACATCTGAGCGTAAAAGCCAGTGAAGAAACAATAATTATTCTAACAATATTTATTTACTTGGCACTGGCGTGATTTGCAAGGTGTCTGAGCTTTGCCCTATGTATTGACGGAGAAAATACGTAACATATAGATTCCCGAACAAACTTAAGTCAAGAGGAAAAAGTCTAAGTAACCCGGCATGAATCACCGAAAACAGAAATGAAACCTAAACACATGACTAACACGTTTGAAGCCTTACTCGCTACGAAATGCTTGTTATTTTACGAAAAGAGTCCATACGCGCACAAAATAAACCGTACTTCTAGCGTCAGACACTAAATCGTACATATGTATATGCACCGCATATCTGTTCGACATAAGAAAATATGACAATTACATGTCAAGTTCGGTATTTCCAACTCCAAAGCCGAAAGCAAAAGGCCCCAGAGGAATTCTCTAACGATCTGCATTCCCCCGTATTGGGAGGAAGTAAGCGCTATGCCCGCACTTGTGGACACGGGCTTCGAAGTAAATTTTTTAAGTACACTACTCCAAATTTTATTAATCTTTCTGGTGGGATATTGAGGTAACTGCTAACGATAAATAGAAACCTTACATCGGCCAACATTCTGCTCAGCAGAGCGCCTGTGCGAAGTCCCGTTCAAAACGCTCATAGCACGAGATTCGAGTCCTAATAGCGGCCATACAAACAATATATTACAATTTCTGTTCGTAGTTTCTGATAGACAACTATATAAACTATCTGTGAATAAAAATAAAAGAAATAAGAAGTGCGTTTTTTTAGAAAATCGACTCCAAATTTGCTAGCTTTTCGGCATTTTCGTTTTTCAGGCACATATAGCTCATTATATACTTATTTCAAAATATTAAAATTATACCAAAAAAAGGACTTAATTGGAGGTTTACGATGATATAAAGATCATAAAACTATGTTGATTAGGTCACACAGCACAGCTTGCTGAACTTCGTCAAATATCGTCGCAGAAAGGCGGTTTGACAAATAAAAAAAAACAGTGTGTCGAACCGAAAAAAATACGGGTTCGGTTACGGTTCAGGTTCAGGTAAATTAATTTTGTTCCGGTTCAGTTCCGGTTCGATTAATTCGATCCGCGAACCGGTTCGCGAACCGGTTCGGGGCGCTGAACCGGTTCGCGAACCGGTTCGGAGATTATAAATGACAAATTGCAACATCAAAATAACAAAATCAAAATAACATCAAAAAACAACATCAAAATAAAAAAAAAATTGCAACATCACGTTCTAGAAACGTGTTATGAAATGAGCACACAGCAGCATTTAGGATTTACGAGATTGTAAAAAAATGAAATCCCGTGACGCGATTTTTTTTTTTTTGCACAGCCTTCCAATTCTCTTTCTTCCGTGCAAGCCGCGACCAGCGCAATACTGGTTCCTATGTCAAGATTCATGGATGCAGCGTTTGTCAAGATTCATGGATGCAGCGTTTATATTCCTAAGACTGAGTGGAGAAGAAAAATATGTAAGCGAGGTGTGTGTCAGTTGACGGCACTTAAAAAACAAATGGCATTGATAGCACATTCATTGTCAGCAGCGCGTGGCCGAACCGTTTTGACATGAGCCGGTAACCGTTATTTTTTTTCCGGTTCAGTTCCGGTTCGGGTTCATCGCGATAACAATATAACGGTTCGGGTTCGGGTTCAGTTCCGGGAAAAATACCGGTTCGGTTCCGGTTTTCGGTTCGGTTCGGTTCCGGTTCGATACCCTGAAAAAAATCATTAAAAATGTTATGACCTAGGCGCCCAATTATCATGAGAAAGCTCTATGTCTAGAGTGTTCAGCGAAAAAGCTATATTGATGTAGCGCAAAAAGTATAGAAAAGGAATGGAGTGAAATATGGCACCTCCGATAAGCTGGAAAAACGTCAGTTTCCACCTTGGCCGCTTCAACGGTCCATAACTTGAGAACGAAAATTCGACGAACTCACCGTTTGCGTCTTCTTTTATTATAGGAATTTGACCCTAGACCATGTATTTTTTAGACAAAATTAAAAATTCTACCCTGAATCCGTGCCGGAGTTGAAATGAAATCACCCATATATATATATATATATATATATATATATATATATATATATATATATATATATATATATATATATATATATATATATATATATATATATATATATATATATATATATATATATGAAGAGCGGTCCCCGCTCGAAACGTCGTAATAAACTTCGAATTAGTAACTCCGACAGTACGCATCTTTTTGACTTATTAACTTTTCCCGGTCCATTGTTTTTATATTTACCTTACTTGACCGATATATATATATATATATATATATATATATATATTTATATATATACGCGTCTGAAACGTTGACATATTATTTATATTTAAGCTCATGTACCATTTAGCAAAAATTAGGCATGACTGTTATGTGATGATAATTTTAAAAAAGTTTATCCAATTGTCAGTTTACTTTTAAAATCTATATATTCCCAACATTTTAAGGAAAAACGTTTTCAATCAATTTTTATGTTTAACAAGCATAAACGTTACGTTTCACAAACCTTTTTCAGGCAATGAAGGAGCGAGATAAATTATTTTCAAAAACCCCAGCGAGCCGAGTGCGAAATATTGCTTCTTTCATGCAGCTGCATTTTTATGTATGCTGGCAAGGGTCTTTCAAAACTATTTTTTACTAGATAAACAGTGGGAATGCTTAACATTACATTACATTTTAATATTATAAGCCCACAGTAATGCCGGTGATAAAAAAAGGGATTTGAAGCGAGGTAAACATGACTCTTGAGGATTCGTATTCTTTTTTTAATCACAACCCCCGAAAGACCCGTCTCTATTTCGAGCTTTCATCTAAAGTGCCTGGAATTAATAATTTCCACAAGACTAAAAAAAATTTCGTTTACTTTTTATTGTGTCATGCTATTGGGTGAGGCATGCTGTTTCTCTTGGCGTAATTTCATGCTCTTTTGGGCCCACTACACCAGCAAAATCATCAGCACTTCCAATGGTTTCCAGTTCTGATGTGCTGAGGTTAGGCAAGGTGGCTTCGGTGCTTGAGAACTCCCCCTGCCACTACACGCACACACGCACTTCTTGGCGTGTCCTGTAACTCAAGAAATCAATTTGGTCACCTCTTGTCTCTTCGCTATATCGTACAGTTGAAACCTATTTTTAAAATGAATAGCTTCCCCGTTCAACTGGGAGTGGATGGCCACTCCCAGCTGAAGAGTGGTGTTCCAGCCACTCTTCAACTGCGCGCAGAGCGTACAGTGCGTCTGCTGTATTGTGCACGAAATCGTCGCTGACGGCTTCTTAGCTGTAGATTTTGCGCATCGTTGTAGAGACGCATGTAAAGATGGACACGATTTGGTTCTTTCAATGAAAGCATTGTACCGCCTGCGGAAAACAACGCCCCAGTTTTCCGCAAAATTGAAATGCAATACGATGGTACGAGCCTTGAGATGCTACTTTTCTGAGCTTATAGCAAGCCGCTGAGCATGTCGGATGAGTTACTTGGGGAAGTACGTGCTTACGCACTTTCTGAGTTCATTGCAATCTGCGTTCCAATCTGTTTATTTAGCAGTTCGCCAGATTCCATGAAAACTATTCGTCTTCCTTGATGGACAACGATGTCAGGGTTAAATCATCTCTTCTGGACACATCTTGCAGGTCAGCAAAGCGAACTGCTCAGTTGGGTTAGAACACAGCCAAAGTCTCTTAAAGACTGAATTCTTGGCCACCCACGTTTGATATTGCTGCCAGGAAAAGAGTTATTTTCTCCCTCTCTTGGTTTAGTAAACTGTGTCTAACAAACTGGAATGAGATTCCAGATATGTGGACAGCATAGAACCTGGCAGCGAAGCAAAACGACAGAGAAAGGCTGCCGTTCTCGAGGGCAACGGAAGCACAGCTTTAGCTCTGGTACACCTCCTGGCAATGATATGTTGTCGGTAGCTTCTTCCTTGCTATCTCGCGCATGGTTCATAACATGGCAGTCGTTTGCAATGTTAATAGGAACCCTGTCATATACTACATAAACAATCACGACAGCAATATAAAAAAGGGGGTGCGAACTCTCATATAGTTAAAAAGGGTGGCGGCACATATGCCCCGCTCGTCTCATAGATTGCCCTTTCGTTTTCACTTCCCCTTTAAGAAACATAGCCAGTGCAGCTTATCAGAAGCTTGAAGGCACTTATGTCTAAAAAAGATAAAGGAAATATAAAAAAAGAGAAGCTAGGAAAGAGGCGCACATGGCAGGAAAGCGAAACCAAGCGCCGAAGCGGCGCGACGTTATCAGACCTGGTAGTTTCACCCTTGACATTCTACAAAGTTTGGAACGTAGGTTTGGTTTCGCAAACGTAGAAGTGACAATGTTAAACACGGAGATGGTGAGGTTTCAACAAACCTAACTTACCGATCGTGTAAAGATTGTTATTCGAAGAAAAAAAATATTAATGCACGCTTATTGACGTGCTCGGCGGGCGGTCGCTTGAAATATTTTTGTCCACGCGTGCTTAATTATTTCCACAACAATTTTTTCAAACATTCTCTATATGTTTTTAGTCTCATATGACCAAACACCATTGAAGAAAGTTTTTATTTCATACTAAGTAAGCGAAATGAACGTGCGTAACTCCTCTTACCATATTCTACTATAAATACTATGGATGTGTAAGTTTTACTGAACTGTGTGTGGACTCGAAACCTGTAAAAACTATGATCATGTTATAAAAATAACTAATATTGTAAAGTATTGTATAGTGTAGCATAAATATAGCATACTAAAGGAATAAAATAACAGATATGGGGCGTAAAATGGAGGTACGAATATGTCCTTTTTGCTAAGGCACTGCCTAATATGAAGAAACAATAGATGTCAAAGAAATTTTATTGCATATATATGAACACAAAGAAAGCTTTTCATATAAAAACATAGAAAAATAAAATACGTATTTCTTAAAAATTACGTTGAATTCTGTATTTTTAGTTTTTCTTCTCAAGTTTATAGTGTTGTTTACTATATGTAAACTATACTGAAATAAACATTATTATAACTTTTAAATAGTCTCAGATACAAGCTTTCATTTGATATGTTCTTATGCCGCACGTATTGTACATGGAAATCTAGTTCGATTTAAACTTGTGCTTATAATGTCAAAAATACAAGATTAAAAAATGCATTTCTTAAAAAATTTAAAAACACTTTTAGAGAATGTTAACTCTTCTAGACGAAGTCTTAAAGCAATAAAATAGTTATAATTGTTGTGCAAAAGAAATCTAAACCTTGCAAGACCTAAAATGTGTCACTCTTGAAAATCCATAAAATCGCAAGACCTATCTTCCGCCCTTTCGAGGCCGAAAGCCAAAAATTCGTAGCTTTGTTCTAGTCACACATTTTCCACCAGGATAAATTTTTTGCTCATTCTTTTGAGGACCCATCAGTTTTTCTCACACGATTTGAAATAAAATCGCCCACATATATATTTTCGAAAGTGCCTTTTTCCAAAACCAATTTAGTCAGGAAGCTCTGTATATCTTACATGATGCTTAATTACAGTGAATGTGAGAGAGCGTATTATATGACCAACGGACGTGTGCAACACTAGTAACTAAGTATCATGACACGCGAGATATAGCTTTGTGCGAAATTCTACGAGTACGGAAAGGAGAGTGTAGACACACTGTGTTGAAATAGGACAAACAAATGCACGTTGTAAAGAATTGTGCGAACACTGTGTGAAGAAATTATGAGACAGCACTCGGCAAGGGCTCTACGGGCGCTATGTGAAAGCAACTAACTTATGTGACCATTTGCATCATTTGAACGTGTCCCATCGGAAGAAAGGAGATGGCGCGGCTGCGTATTAAAATAACTCGCCATGTTCGTTTGTACACTGGCTCCTCCGCTTCCTTGTTTTTGTAGTTCATCTGAACTTAGTTTGTTTGCCACCCACAGGTATATTTCGTTATGGACGGAAAAGGGCACACTCCGCGCGCTTGAATTTCTCGTGGAATAACCTAGCATGGTTTCGCTCGGGCTAACTGAAATGAGCCTGGCAGTGATTTTATGGCTTGTGGCTCTTGCGCTTCATTTGAATATTCTGAAAGGTATCAACCCTTCCTTGCACAGTCAAAACACGTAAATATAAAAAAACGAAAGAAAGAAAATACTGCATTTACCGGCAAAACAGTGACTCACGTTGCTCCCGGCGAATGAATGTATTAACATATTCTTATTACTGTCCTAAACGTGAGAACGAGAACGACGAAAATGTTATGTAACGTTCGCCATCGAATCCGCAAGAATTTTTCAAACGCATATTTCATATTTTTGATGCAGTTCTTTGGAGGGACATAAAACGTGCTCGCGCCTCTGGTGCGCGAGCGCATCCACAACTTAGCCACACACACACACACACACGCACGTACTACTACACACATACATCACATCACATACATACATACATACATACATACATACATACATACATACATACATACATACATACATACATACATACATACATACATACATACACGCACACACACGTACACACACACGCGCGCGCACGCACACACGCGCACGCATGTGCACACATACACACATACACGCACGCACACACAAACACACGCACACAAAAAGGAAATGATGACCCACCAGATATTAGCGGTGGTACTTTTCACGTCCCGGAGCACTTCATGGATCCTGAGAAATGACTTGTTCTTAAGACGCCATTTGTAAGCAGAATCTTTTTATAATGTAAATTCAATATTCATTCTTGTTCTGCACATCGTTTAGACATGGAATTATTAATTTATGTACAAAACAAAAGATGCGTGTTTTTGAGGGGCTGGAATAGCCTGTATTTTATCTATGCCATGAGAACTTGATACACTCACTTGAAATGGTTCAAAATAATCCTTTTCGTTTCATACTGTCTAACTATAAAGAACTGCAGTTATCAGTACAATAAAATCTAAGCTGGATCTGCCATCCGTATACTTCGTTTCAGCTTCCGCCCGAGCGCAGCCAAAGCTACGTGTGGCCGGAGCCAGTCACACGCCGGCAATAGGTCACGCGATCTCGCCTGCACTTTTGTATCACTCCGCTGCGCCGCTCGCCGCCCGCGCTCGCCGAGTATATCGTCTGCTACGGTTGTATGAACGGTATCGTCTGCTACAGGTCTAGAAAGTGCCCTCTCACGCACTGAAATTTAGTCACAGGGGAATGTCAGAACGTAGGCTGGCCGCTGGTGTCTGTGTCCGAGCTTTCCACCTGTTCGGCATTTCGGCATAGCTTCGAGATGTAAGTAGACATGCATTGCAAGGTGCCCGATGACCCGGCCGTTGATGTTTCCTTGTATTATCTGGATATACCAGAGCTCGAGGCGCAGTCCTTTCCACCAGCTTCTCGGCATTCAATGTGACCGGCAGGTAAAGGGGGCCCTGATTTCGCCGTCTATCAGTGAATTGTAGTGGCCCGGACACTTTTGTTGTTTACAACGCATTCGCGGTACGACGAGGCCGGAGTCTCCTGCCGAATTTGAAAGTAGACAGTCATCACGACCTCTCGCGCCTGACGCCCAAACGTGCCTTTGCGAAAGGGCGTTTTGAAGCGAATCGGTGAGGAAAGCAGCGACGCACATGATTCGGCCATTACGGGAACGAAATCACACAGAAAAACCGAGCGCTGCAGCCGTGTTGCCAGCAGATGTACGTGTTTTCACCCAATCACACGCATTTACATATATTAATAAAAACATAAACTTCAGATATTTAGTTCCTTTAGTTGCAGATCATTCTCAGCAGTACACATCTAGAATATTGTGCAATGTTTACGCACAAAACAGTTCTTTTAAAAAATTACTTTTGCGGACTACTTTGCGGTGCGTAGGAATGCTCTTCTCGAAGTTGGGAACCGTCCCTCAGCCTTTGGCTGCGCTCGGACGGAAGCTGAAACGAAGTATAGCATCTCGCCGCAAAACCTCTCGCCCCTGCCTTATCACAAACTGTTTCTTCATCCTTCCTGCTGCGCCAAATATATTTAACCCCCCCCCCCCAATGCATCTTATCTCGATTAGATCATGTTCATAAAGTCGGCATTCCATCGTGCAGAGCTAATGCTTTTTCTGTCATTCTTTCCTCGCACCTCAGGGAAGTGAAATGACCTTCTCGCCTTAACAGCAACAATAGAAGATCACCAGCAGTTCAAGAACGCCATAGCTAATATTGTATAACTAGGAGTCAATTTACTGTACTAATAATCACTGCATTTTTCTACCTATCCTAAATACATTCTACCCACTCCCCACTGTAATGCCTTTGGGCCTGGGGGTATATAAAATATAGAAAGATATTGAAATATCCCTAATGTGCGGATATTGAGAGGTTTTCGAACGCTAGTTTAATGTGCGGAGTGTTTATTTATGTGTAACGATACCATAACACACACGCAAGCACAATCCATTCTCCCACTACACACACTCATACGCATTGAATGTGTACGTCCTAACATACGCGCCTAAACGCCCACCCATAAGCTCAAATGTACACACCGAAGGAGAGGCACGCAAGACAACCAAACAAGAACATTCGAAATGTGAACTTCGGGACAACCCGCTTACTTTAGTTAAGTAGCAGCTTAATGTGGGCTATGTAGGTAATACGTAGACTAAATTAACGGCAAGATTTTTCGGTGGGGCCCTAATATAGTTGCCGTCCGTGACGTCACTACCAAAATTGTCCTCGTCGCGACGTGATGAGTTCTATAATTTTGTCTATTTAACATCATTTTCGAACTACAAGTTCAATGATGTGTGTAGAAAAAAACATGAGCCATTCCACTCCGTGAAGGTGGATGACCAGCGAAGCTGTTCAGCACACGACATAGACGTGACAGAATTTTTAACAAAGGTACGAACACATTTATTGTCTTGATCACTGGTCATTGTGACGAAATGTACGCACACACATTTATTGTCTTGATCGGTGGTCATTATGTCGCGTGTACGACTATCGCCGCCCCGAGGAGCCGGAGGAAACTAGACACGCTCGACGGGACCACCACCCGGCGGAAAGTAGACACGTGCGACGGGACCGCCACCCCGTGAGGGCGGAAGGAAAGGAAACTAGGCATGCAAGCGTTAGGAACGACGACAAAGAGAGGGCGGTGCGCAGCATAGACATGGCCGACGCAGGTCTCACAGCGGCAAATCATTGAGAAACGTTTGTTATATACCTGATAGTCTACTGATCTTGAAAATGGTGCCTAGTGATAACTAATGAGACTGAATAGACCTATTGCTGGATTACCCAAATATCCAGGAAAAGGCGGGGAATGGCGTTCCACGCACCGCACGTGCCGGCGTCTGCAGCAGCAGCAGCTAGCTTTTCTAAAGCAAAAGTCTAAAACCAATAGCATTTGGCACGCGCGTTCGTGAACGCTTTATTTTGGTTATTTACTTCTAACGTTGTACACGGGAAGGCGTGCGCGTGCGGCGCCGGCGTCTGCAGTAGTAACTTCTAATACAAAAGCCTAAAATAACTAGCATCTTGCACGCGCGTTCGCCAACGCTTTAGTTTGGTTAATTACTTCTAACGTTTTATACGGGGAAGGCGTGCGCGTGCGGCGCATGTGGCGGTGCGAACGTAGATCTTTTGTTGACGCATATGAAAAATCGACGGGACCCTAGTCGTAAACAGCTTCGCTCTAATAACGATGGAAGGTAGGAGTCATCGTATTCTGAAACAAACATCGTTACGGTTGACACCCTGCAATTGCGCTGGATCCCATCGATAAAAGAAACGTTATTACAAATAAATACGTCACAGCGAAAGTTTGGTCCATTGGGAAGTTCGACTACAGCGACGTTTTTGGTCGCACATGTCGCTAATAGCAAAGTGAAAGTTTCTTCAACTAACCGACTGAACCATCGTCCTGTATAAAAGGAAATATACGTGGATATTGATGACTGCAACGTAAGTGGGACTGCCGAAAGTTTAGGCTTAAGAGCCAATCAGAAGAAGAATGGTGCAATAATTTACTTTCTTAAGCATGCCAGGAATGTTTGCTCCAACTGACCTTTAATGTTAAAAGGCCAGCTCGAACTTGTAATACACGTTAGGGGAAATAAATCTTCCAAAGATGGGCTCAATCTTAAATGGCCGCAATAACTTTGAGCCAAACTTTTGGTCATGTCTATAAAGAGAATCTCTCCTAGTAGTGAAGAAATTTTCTTTTCAGAAGCGGCATTTTCAGATGGACTGCATTCCGGGTGCTTTTAATTCAAGGGCTTTCGGTCTGGCATGCAGAGAAGCGCCTAACGACAATGACGCGCGAGCTGCATTGCTCGAAATTGCGCTAATAAAAAAAGAGGCCGAGAGAAAAAGTGCACAAACGTATACAAAAGTTCATTCATTGTGCCCGGCGCGGATTGCATAGAGTTGTTTCTTCCAAGGAGAATGAACCTCGTTTGAACGTAAAGACAGGCAAGTCCAGTCGTGAAAAGGGGCCTCTAGGCTCGCATTTTTTGTCAGTGCTCTGAGATGTTCAGCGAGTCGCTTAGGGTAGAAAAAAAGTTCCTCGCTGATATTAAATTGAGCGGAAACTCTGAGTGGCTGCCTACACTAGTTTCAGTCGCCCTTCCCGAAACAAATTGACGTCGAATGGGTCACGGATATAAGGCTTGAATAGAAGAAAGCCCAAATGGAATACGACTGGAGGCACACAAAGGAGCTATATCCTGTGGGGATCATTTTCTCCGCGATTTTATGTTCAGCTCATTAAGATGGAATGAGGGAAAAAGAACGAGAACGAAAAACAGAATATCAAAACACAGGGTCACCTTGATTTGTTATCAAGACAACAGATTTTGAAGAAAAGGAGCATGAACAATGTGAGTGATCGGATATATTTGGCGCGCTTAATGTGGTGAGAACTAAGGAAGAGTTCTAGAAAACAGAAAGTATAAAACATAGAGAGGACGAAACACAGACGAGTCTGTGTTTCGTCCTCTCTATGTTTTATACTTTCTGCTTCATAGTACATCTTACCAACACGCTCGTTAGGAATATAAGGAAGAGGGCTCATATGAGACCGAAAAAAAGTGTTTAGATTGCTGTTGGGGATACAAAAATCAGAATAAGGGTAAGCCGTTGAAAGCCATTTTATCTTTTCGATTCAGAGCCAAAGGCTTGGATGCAGAGCTAAATCTAAAGTATTATTTTGAACTGGCTTAATAAGTGTGGAATATCGTTATATCGCAATTAAATTGCACGTAACATAGGCTGTTTTGAAGTTGCTCTTGATCGAAATCGGTATTGAAGTTGCTCATGATGGAAAAAATCTGCCAATATGCGACGTGGACTTCGTGAAAATAATTTTTTTAATAATAATCTTGTACTCAGACTCGGGGTTGGGGGTGAAGAAGGGGGGGGGGTAACAACTCCTAAGTAATATTGTAGCTTTTGGTATGTGACGCAGGCATTAAACAAGACATACAATGTTACAGAACTACTTGGGGAAGTTTCGCCAGATGAGATTGGTCTGGCTGATTAGGTTAATCTAAGGATAACACAAGCACCAAGCTGAACTTCGGAGACTTCATCTGTGCGGCATAAACAATAATTATTTCACTCTTATAATTCAGGTAATGCTGCGTTACACTGCATGCATCTGCATTTGCTCTACATACACAATAAGTTAACATTCATGTTATTTTCTCCAAAGAAAAATGGTAGGTGTTGTAGAGTGCAAAATACCATTCACTTCATGTTATGCACTTAAGAAAAAAATGAAAGACGTTTACAATTCCCTGTAATGCCAAACTAGAGCCCAACTCTTGAGAAGGATGAGGGAAGGGTATGGAGGAGGAGGGGCATACCCTCCTCTTCGTACCCTCCTCTCCTGTTCTCCTGCCATTTAGCGGGAAATCTTCGGTAAATTTCCCGCTTTTAAGGACGACAAGATGAGGGTACGGAGAGGAGGGTGTGCCCACCTCCTCTTCTGCACCCTTTCCTCCTCCTCTCCTCATCCCCATTTCTTCCTTTTCTCCTGCCGTCCTCCTTCCGTCCTCCTCTGCTGCTCCTCCTCCTCCTTCTCTCTTGAGGTATTTCAATTTTGCGATAAACCGTGCTAAACAATCTGAGAAAGATGTATATATTGTGGTATTTTCGCTCACCGCTTCTCCGAAGGAAGGAAATAAGTTCTCACATCTGAAAGATCCACTCTGTCTAAGTTCTGCCGGTGCCAGGAAACAGGACAGCAGGAGCAAGGTGGGAGAACAAGACAGCGTTAGAGTCAACATTTTGGCGAAGCATGTGATACTCTCGATGTCATCCAACTTGCTGTCGGCTCTGTCGAAGACTGCTTGGCGTTTTTGATTTCTTCAGCATTAGTCTTGAGCGCGTTCCCCCGAGACAGCACAGCAGAACAGCGAGTGCACGTCCCTCGGGGCTAATGGGATGTTTTCCTGCATGACTGGTATAAGGTTCCTCTTTGTCTTGCACGAAATATTTGGTGAGTGCTGTAGGCGAGAGATACAGAGCGACCACGAGAAAGCCCTTGTCGACCTTGGCGGCACACAATTTACCAACTTCCTCTGACGTGCACAAGAGATCGTTGGGTGCATCACAGACCCGTACCCATGTAGATGGTTCCTTGGCTAACGACTACACCACGTTTTCATATATGCCTCCCTGCGATTTATGAATGCTGATAGTACTAACCTGCACCACGGGTAGCTGACATCTCCCCTCATCCTGCTCCTCCTCCTCTTCTTCTCCCCTCCTCATCCTTCCTCCTTTCCTCCCCTCCTCCCCTCATCTTCCTCCTTCTCCTACTCTCTTCCTCCTCCACCGCCTCCTCCTCTCCTCTGTGTGACGTCACATGCGACATCACGTGTGACGTCATTAGGGAAAACGTCCCATGGTGCAACGCGCGGTTACGCGGACGGCGAAGGCGACGCCGCTCAAGCCGGAAACGGGCACTTTTGAACTGACCTCTAAAATCAATATTCCATACGAACTCATAAGATATCTTATAGTGCCTAAAGTTTCTGGAGGTACTCACACTTGCGTATTTGTTTCTTATTCGGCCGTAGATCTTGTTTTTGTTATTAAAATAACGCCATCGTTCGGTTCGAGACAGTACAGCCGTATTTTTATACATCTAATATGCTTATTAGACGATGAAGGCACTCAAAGCGTACATAGATCACACAAATAATATACGAAATAAAAGGTTTCCTTAAAGACACCCTGTAATTCTGCTTCGCAACGCAACGAAGCTCTGACTGCCATGTCTATCCGCGCGTACTCAGACGGCACGAATGTATCCACCGCATGCCGAAGGAACAATTGAACAATAACAAAAACAACGAGGCAAACAAGCCGAAAACAAACAAAAACAACGCACGGCGGACACGAACGACAAAAACCGATTGCCTCGCCCCACCAAGCAAAGCGGCCGTATATACTTCCACGTTGAAGCTCCTCCAGCCAAACCAACATGCTGTCCAATTTGATGAAGAACAACAAACAGAAATGCGCCGAACGTGTACGACGCGGGATTGGGAAGGTGCTATAATAATACGACCCGTCCCCGGCATGGTTTCCTGCCTCGATGGTTTTCTGGATCGGCGCAGCTTGATTGACGGAAGTGGTAGAAGCGGAACAAGGAAGGAGACGTCCCTGCTTCCGGAGGTAGTACGTACGATACCGCAACCATATCGGAGCGACTCTATGAGCCTCAATGTGCTATGTGAAAGGCCTTTGAAAGTAAGTGAAAAAAAAGGGAAACGAGGTAGGTAATGAATTAATGAGGACGCCGCGCTTTTCGTAACAAAGCGGGGAACGAGTACGTTTCGGCGAGAACAAGAGCGAGGATGCCAGGGAGAAAAAAGAAAAAGCAAATTAAATGAGAAACTGAAACGAGCCACCCATTACACGCCTGGCCGACTAACACCGTCAGGAGTTTTTTTTTTCCCGGAAGCTTGAGTGTGGTTTAACCCTGATGCCATTTCGACTGTAACGCATGTGCTTTCGGCGTTGGGACAACAGTCGAAGCCTGTCTTTCTTATACGACCGGAAATCAAAACGAAAATAATGCGAAAGTAATCGTGTTTTATCGCATATCAAATGTTTGTTTTCTTGTTGTTGTTTTAGTTTGCTGTCTGATGAGGCCAGAGCAAACGCAAGTGTGTTTTGTGGGCAACTTTGTTGAAATCCCGTACCTCAAACGAAGGTCCAGCGAAGCTTCGCGCTACTGAGCTCAGTTATCACGATTTCCATGTAGGCGGGTGTTGTATAGAGGACATTTTTGCAAAAAGGGAGTGAGTGCTGCGACAGACAGCAGATTCGAATAGAAAATTGCCAAATGTCTCTAGAGTTGTTGATTGCATTCTGAGCATGCCCAGTAGATCCCTTCTGCGGAATATCAAACACCGCGTATGCGTTCACAAGCCCAATGACTTGGCGATTTTAGCCTGGGTGATAAGCACTTGAAAGGTGCATGCCCGCGGTGCAAGCCACAGGAACGCCTAGCCTGGCACACGCTTCGCCATCTCAGGGGCCTAACTTGGGCCTAATACGTATGCCTCCAAGGCGTTAGTTTGTGCCAGTGTACGTTTTAGCGTTTGTATGGTTTTTTGTTTTGACTCGTCACATAATTGCCAAAGCGCCACACTTGAGCCAGGTACCACGTTATGAAACGAAGAACCAGCAGTGCTGCCTAAATTTGGCACTTTTTTTGGCAGTTTAGGCTTAAATTTGCTGCGTGAAAACCAAACAACCAGAAGTGAGGCCGAACACTGGAACTTGTTTGGCAATTTAGACCCAAAGATGTAAGATGAAAGTCAGACATTTAACCGTGAATAACTAACAACTATTTGGCGAATTAGGGTCAAGTTACTCAGACTATGGCCAATAAAAGAAAGTTTGGCTGTACCTCACGGTACTTTATGTTCTTTTAGGCCTTTAATGATTACACAAACAACAAACTTTGGCTCAAAGAACTGTGCTACCTAGGTTGCATTTCAGTGCTAAAGTTTGGGAGTCTGAGAGCGCTGCTTTGTGGAAGTTTAACCACCACACCAAACATGAACCAATTAGGCGAGAGCTATTTCTTGCATACAACAAATTACGACACTGATTGGTGATTTCTTTCATCTGTAAAGCTTCATGATATTGGTGGGTCTGTGGGGTGGCGATTTCTAATACCACACTAAGCGTAGATTTTGTTGAACGGCCGATAACGGCCTTGCTTTAGTGGCGCGTTCAGGAGCACCAAGTTTTTTGGAAGAAAGGTATAAATAGACTCCTGATTTGCACAATGGTCACTTGCAGCATGCTTGTCGAAAAAGAAAATGCTAAATATGCAACGGTAAATGCTTGAGTGCCACTGAATGTTAAATTTTACTGTACCACCAAGTTTATGCTCGCGAGCAAACGTGCGAGATGGAGTTTTTGTCATTTTGCGGAAGAGAATTCCACATCATGTGCCTCCGAAAGTGCCTTTGTTTCCATGCTGCCACGTTGACAATTTGTCCACAATGTGTTTAGAGACTAGAATAATAAAACACTTCCTATCATTTTAAATTTCACAGAACGGGGGATAACCCAGCTGTACCAGAAAGGATGTAATTAAGGGTTTTGTTTTATCATCCGGTGTGTTAAGGAATAATAGTGGACATGTGGTGATTGTGCTCTCCCCTTCGGCTCAATAAATATTTCCACCAATAAAAGCTTTCCTTTCAATGATACTTTACGGGTTATTTATTTTGATTCAAATGAGACGTCAATGAATTATGGTGAGCTTCTTGGCCTCGCGTGCAAATATTATGTTGTTTCTGCGGACTGGTAGAACATAGCGAGGATACGCACCCGGGGATTTCCCTTCTATGTGTTTTGCCACCGACAGGGGAATGTAGTAAGAAGAGTATTGAAACTCACATAAGATATGCTGCAATTTGTCATATCATGGATATTCTCAAATTCACTTCGCACTTTCATTTTAGAAAAGGCATGCAAGTCAAAAAGTTCCAAAGAAATCATGTGGCCAAATCTAACGTGTGTACCCTTGTAGGCACGTAATTTGGTACTCCAAAATGTTGCACTCTATTTGTAAGTCAGGTTTGTGATAATATAAAAATAATTAATCTAGAATGTGATGGTGGTTTATTTGTGCTAAATTTGGACCTATTTTGGATATTACTACGACTTTTGTGGTGTTTTGTAATGCCAAAACATATCTTACGCGCAATTTTGAATGGCTTAAAAGTTTAAAGATTAAGCACTGGAGTTTTGTTTTCATTTTATCTAGTAACACACGGGTATCAAAATATTGACAAGACTAAACAATGCAGGTAATACCATAAATGTCTAATATCTGCCAAGTTTATTATAACTAACTCCCTAGCACTCTGACGACACTTGTAAGCTTGCTTTTATGTTGACTGACATTTCCTACCTAGAAACTACCGTCTCGGATGCCCCAGTGGTCCCATACAGATACTTCTATTGCGAGTGCTGATAGTCAGTATTGAACTTGCAAACTGTTAATTTCAACACAAAAAATATTATGTTTTTTGTTTATTTATAAACAATGACGCTGCAGATCATGCATATTATAATATATTTGAGATTGGAATTATCTTGTATATCATTTTGAATGGGGGAAACACAGCTACCAATGATCGGGTTCGCCTTTAAAAAGTGTGTATAAAAAGCAGATTTTAAAACTTTGAATTAAACGTTTACACACAGATAGTTAAATTGAAATAACGTTCTTTTCGCTTTTCCAGCTGACAGACTGTAGGTGAATGGCTAACAGAAAAAAAAACGACCTGAATCCCAACGTTCATGCTAACTCTTAATCATAAACACGTTATGATAGAGAAGCATAACGTCACATGCGCCATGCCTTTTTTGTATAAATATATTTTACAAAAAAAACTCATTTCTTTAACCAAGTTATTTGTGTAGGAACCTATAAAAAATTGAGTTTATTATTATCCGGTACAAATCAACTTTTAAATATGCAACTTCAAGAGGCACTTGAAAATTTAAAGATAATGCCTTAGTAATAAAAACAGATTCTATCAAAACTTTACTTTCATTGTAATAAGCCAGGGTAAATACAGAAAAATGGAGCGCTCAAAATAGCAAGACAATAATAAGAAACACGACTACAGAGGGGCCCTGATTGATATCCAATGCAAAAAATAAGGCGGAACAAAGCAGCGAAATAAAGGAGGAAAAGTAAGACACGGTGCAAAAAACAAAAGATAAAAATAATATTTTTGCCCTGTCCTTTTGAGCGCTGTTTTTTTTCTTTTTTAACGATCACCTACTCATTTAGGTTATTACTTTACTGCAGTTTATAAATAAGCCTGGCGGGTATTTCAGAAATGCTGTAAAAATTAAGGGTTTTAGATCGACAACTTCTTTCGTGAAGAATAAACAAATTCGGGTTAAACAGCTTCCACGTAAACGTGCCGGTTACGGACATGTGATCGCTGACGCGTATTTTAATGTACATCACATAGCTTAAATATTCTCAAATTATCAACTAAACATATCTTGATATTTAAGTACAACGCATTCAAATGCTTCACTATGTTTTCTTATATTATAAATACATATCGTGGGCCTCCGCACCGTTTTGGGTACAAGCTTAACTTTGTAATTTCTAAAATTAACTAAATCCTGGAGTGCTGTTCTGCCTTGCACTCGGTGAAATATTGCGCGCATGACTTTAAGGTTTTAACTTTTTTTTTCAATCTCCAAAGAACAAATCGCATAATGTATGTTTAACAATGTCATCAGCATGATTTAATCATTGATTTTGTCTTGATTATTACTTGATATTTGATTTTTTTAAACAAGCCATCAATACAGATTTGGAATCTTACATGATAGCCAATGGCTTGTGCTAACATAAACCCAATAATGGGGAAATGGGGTCACAACACCAATTTTTATAATTTAGGTAATAATTAATCTATCAAGTAAGGATTTAAACCCTTCAAACAACGAAAGTGCGTGTTGGCACAGCATGCCTCGGCTCAGATACCTAAACACGCACACAACCTTATTTCTGTGGAATCTTTTCATTGCGAATATAAAGGAGAGTTTGGCTCAAAGACAGCCACCATTGCATCGACACTCTCCCATTTTAGTTGCTTATTCTTCTTCTTAAATGTTCTTTATTTGGGCTTGTTTGTTCATGATTTCCAAATATTAAAAAGAAAATGTCGTCTTTTACTAAAAGGCTCTCATAATTTCACTGAAATACAGCAGTCGCCGAAAACTTGGCAAACCCCAGAACTTTCTAAAACGCTCCTCTGAAAAAAAAACAAAAAAAACGAACGTCGCGTTTTTTTTTTTTCAAATGCACTTTAAGCATTAGTGGTACTGCAGAGTCTTGCGTCAGCTCTGCACAGGCGCTGTCTAAAACTTCCCACTAAGAGCCGGCAAAAGAGTGCTTAGAAAAAGAAGCGCAAATGTCGGCTTATTCCAAAAAATTACCACATGCCAAATAAAACTAAATAAATTTCTACATTGAGGCTATTCAATGGTTCACGAAGTCTCCGAGAGAAAACGGTGGGTAGTAGTTCTAACTACTTACGTTATAAATGCAAGAAAACACAAAACAACACAAGTTTTTTTTGTTTTTTTTTTGCGGACACAATGTTGCCGGTTATCACTCCCACGACGAACCGATCTTTCTCGCAAGCGCTTTTATTCGCTTTCGACTTGACGCATACGAGTACTCCAGATCCAGGGTTTCTGCAGCCGGAACCTTTTGAATAACCCTCTACATTTTAAGATATTCAGAGTAGCCAAAAAACAGCGTGCAGAATAAAATCAAGATTATTTAAATCATGAATAAATTCATGATTTAAATCGTGATTTTAATCAGATCCGTTTTAGCATGATAATTTGTATCAGGCCTTTCCCGCAAAAATAGTGTACGCATATCTGTATTTAGCGTTTGATTATCATTTGATCCTTTATATGTGCATTTGTTTTGTACAGAAATAAAAAAAAAGTTATGAAGCTAGAAATATTTATACGAAGCTGAACACGAGAAAACAAGCATTGCTCTTCTCTGGAAGTGGGATCATTGAGCGTTCTCTTTATCTTCCACTTCGTTTGTTAGTTATGTAACGTCCTACTCACAAGAAAATCAAAACGTGGAATAAGAAAAGGTAAAACAAAAAAGTAGTGTCTTAATCAAGGAAATCAGAGCAAAAAATCAAACAAAAAATTAAGTTGTTTTTGCTCTAGTATTGTTGGGGTTACATCAATAAAATGTAGTAAATGAATCTATACTTTAAATTTACAATAATTAATTATTCTACATTGGAATCAGTGATCGAATGGATTGATCAATCGATATGCCATGTTTAAAAATGCATGTAGTAACAAAGAGTCACAATTTTTTAGCTCCAGTGATTTCAATCAAAGTAATTAGATTTAAATTAAGTAAAAATAAATTTGATATATATAACGAAAAAAAATCGACTTTTGTTTTCCTAAGAAGTAAACCACCCTCTCCCCCTTTTAAAGTAGAAATCAAGACCTCGTATGATACCTTTCAATCCACAATGTACACTAGTCTACTATGACTCCTATAAAAATAATTATTACAATAAATAATTTTTCGTATACAATAAGATAGATTAAAACTCGAAGATCACTCGAGAACCTACATTTTGAAGAAGCTACGGTTAGCAAAAACATTTTGCAATTGTATTTAGTTTACTGTTTCATTGACAGGGAGACAAATTTACGCACACTCAGCCCCAAACCTGAGGCCCTGAAGTATCACATCACTTTAGTTCTTCGTTTCAATATAGATTCACCTTGCGACACAGGTAATGCTTCAAAGGTGTTGTGTTGCTGCCGGCGGACATTTGCCCTCAATTGGAGAAGCGAGTAAACGGAATGTTGGCGTTTTTCTGTTACGAGGGCACACTTTCTCGGGGTACCATCTGCATGTGATGTTAAAATTGGAATGAAGTGGCTCAGCTTAGTTAGAAAATAGTGGGAGGATTGTAATGTTGCTTATTGGCGGAGGGCTATTTTATTTACGTCAAAGTAGTTGCAATATAAATTTTTGCAAATAATTATTTTTGTGCCCACACGGCAGAACACGTCGGTTTTGTTCTATTTATATTTTATTGAAGATCTAAGATATTACGAATATTTGATTGTAAAATTAAATGAATAAAAACAAGGTCTTCACACCCATTAGTTGTACCTAAACTCTAGCGAAAGAGCATAGCCTTCACCTTATTTGCAAAAGAATACACCTGAAACAATACATTAATGTTTATAGTTCTTTTTGCACGTTTCACATTTTAGCTCCACTTACTTAGGACAAATATAACAGGATTGAAAGACTTGCCTTTACGTACAATTGCATTGTTTAGTTTGAGAATAGGAGCTAAGCCCCATAGAAGAAGTCCAACCCAACATCGCAAAGTCCAGTGCTTGTGAATGGGTCTTCCGTGAATTTCGAGCGACTCAGGCTAACACAAGCTAGAATGATCAAAGACTGCGAACAAACTCCTCGTCCACAATGGAACGTTATCACAGTCGAATTGCGCCAACTCAGGTACTGGGCCCGAAGCCGACGGCGAGCGTTCTTTGAGGTGTTGATTGGACACAAGCCCTAGCCGAACGCTGACAGAGCACTCATGTCCAATCTGTGCTTTCGCTCGATCTTACTTTGATAACCTCAAAATTTTGTGACCAGAGGCTTTGATTATTCTATGTGGTGCATCAGAGCGGTTCCAGCTTTCTGAATTTAGAAGCTACTACTACAGCAGCAATTTAACGCTCAAAGCCCGAAAACTACTTTATCGGGTAATTGGGGACTGCCTTTTATCTGCATTCAATGAAATTTTGAAACACCAGTTTAAACATCAAGATTTGAAATTTGTTTTTTAATTGGAAAGAATAGAATATTTGTTCACGCAGGGATGCAGTGAGTTCAATTTATGTGCACGCTGGATACCAAAGTTATCAAAAAAATTCCATAAATAAAAAGTAGTGAAAGGCTTTTGAATATTTGAATTTAATAGTGCATTTTTATTTGTCCAATTAGAGGTGTTTTTTCTGTGACATTTGTTTTCGTTTTTCGATGCTTGATCACGTGATGCACACGGTGATATCACCGGGCCGTTTTCTTCCGCCACTGAGTTTAGCTCTCTGAATTCGTGTGCTTCAAGCATTGAGGCCCATTTGTAGATGCAATCTTTTGCAGACGGTATTAATAATACTGCGGCAAATTTTTGAATCTCTTGTCACACTGTAATCTAAAGACATTTGAGAAAAATCGGGCCCAAGACGGAATGAAAGTAAGAAGAAAAGAAAAAATTGTGATCTATTCCACACTCTGAAGTTGATTGGTCAGAAAAACTGTAGAGCACGACCACAAATGATTCACCAGAAGACACACAAAAGCACTTCACCAAATATTTATTTACAGTATATAAACACATAATTTAAACAGTAGTGTTGATTGCTTTGTGATCACTATGATATACACTAGTGGATTCCATTAAACTTTGGTCAGATTCTTTGCTAAAGTTAAATATATACATGTAACGTTGCAGCAGCTTTTATGTATGTGAAACAGGACTCACCGACTTGACGGAGAAGGCTAATTGTTATCGGATGTATCTCCATTATCAGAAGTTTCGACGTTTTTCCTTATCAAAATGCATATCGAGGTGACCGGGCCTATGAGCATTTCTATACAACGGACAACTGTTACATGCGATTTCTGACCTTTGTTTATGCACACGGATACCAAAAATGCATGAAACCCTAGCCATATACAGCTTCACTGTAAAAAAGGGACTACAACTAAAGCCTTAGAAAAGTAACCCAACATTTCGAAACCAACTTGGTTTCTTTTTAAGGGTAACTGAATCCCACCGGAGGGGGGGGGGGAGGGGGAGAGATGCAGCGCGGGGCAGCAGCAGCTCACGTTTTCTTCGTCCGCCAAGATCAACCCTTTTTTACAAATGCGCTTTGTTGTTAATTGGCTTTGTCGTTGTCATGTGACGGAAGCCCTGGGTGTACACGAACGACAAGGCACCCAGGGGCATGTTTCAATATCCTGGAGTGTTCAGTATCTGCCACGTGATGCTGCCCCAAGCAATACCGTCCCTTCTGAAAAATAAAGATCAAAATAGGTTTCGAACAGTTGGGCTACTTTTCTATGACAGCTTGGAGATTTTTTTTTAATTTTTAATACTATAGTTTAACTCATCTAGAAAGGTGTTTGTCCTAGATGTTTAAGTACCAATTAAACATAAATACTGCCTTTTGTCAGCCAACCTGAAAAACAAGTCACACATTTTCTTCCTTGCACTTCAGTTGTAATGAAACAATGATTCACATATGACTATGCCACAATCCATTCGATTACCTTGGTTTTTATATTTATCTTGATCTTCATTCTGTTCCATTAATTCATCCTCCATCATTTCTTATCCTTATAATCAATGAGGTCGATTAATGTCACTTCTCCGTCTTAAAATGCGCGAGGAAGGTATGCGTATTTTATTATAATGTGAACAACCTCAATTTCTATTTCCATACTTTACCTTTTTTACGCACAAAGCAATTTATTTGAAAAGCGAAACTGCACGCAATGAAAAGAAACGGCGTTTTGAAAAGTTCCTAAGGCTCTCTCATTTCTTAAAGTAGAATGCACGCTCCGTTGCGCTGATAAGAAAACATTATTGCATTTATTTGTGTACTCGTTCAAGATTTTTCAATCAACAACACGATGGATTAGCTAGCTTTGTATATATTTTGCGTTCAAAGTTGTTTATTTACAGAACTCACGCAATGAATTAACCATTAATTCTTTTTATTGGAGCAGCGACTTCCGCTATTATTTAAGAGCTTACAATTTATCAGATGGAAAGCTTTGTTTTAATTAAAACTGCACATCATATTCTAAGTCATATATTTGTTCAAGGGACGGTAGTGTTCCTACTGCGTTGGATTTACTTACAGTTGAATTTAGAATAAATTCCGAGTGCCGAAAGCGCTTTGCTCAAAGAGTTAAAATAATTTTGTTCAAAAGACATAGCGCGCGTAAACCAAGCGTTTGTTTTTACAAATATGACGTGCAACAAAAGTGCACTCCGTAATTGGGCTTTGTCAACAAATTCTTTATAAATGTACGTGCAATTCGAAACAATATGAATCTAAAATGGAAAGCCACAAAAGGCATTGAGACACACCTCATGGCAGGCACTGGTGATTCACTTCGACGACATTGAATTATTTATTAAGCAAAGTATATCTCGGTCATGTATGATTTGAACACTAAACTTTTGGTATTGGACATTTCCTCGATACCATTGTGCCGGAAAATGTTGAATGAAATCTGTTGGCACAGGCATAAAGAAGTTCAAACTTTTCTTGTGTAAGTTCATATACAAATTACCTGAGTTTGATATTATCAGTATTGCTAATTAACTCGAAAGAACAAATGTACCACTGTCACAAACGATCTTAAGAAACTCGGTATTATACCCCCTGGGCAAAGAAATTTGGTGAAACAGGTGGCGCCATCTAATGGGGGATTTTTGCAAATCTGAGACGGCCCACGGTTGCAAAGTTTGGACCAAGTCTCGAGCTCGAACATCAAAGTGCCCTGCTGAACTTTGACGTAGAGCTCGTGTCCTATCGCTCCCAAAATTGGCCATTTTGTCACCAACTGCGCCGACTAGCAGCCGACCAAGGCACCTTGTGTCCACTGCTCTGGACCATGGAAGTAAAAGTCTTTGAAAGCCTGTGTCAAACGTTTGTCTTCGTATAATGTTTGTGCACACAAAAACAGCTAAAAAAACCCAGACACCAGCAGGAAAGAAGGTGCAGACACAGCGCTGTGATGACGTAAGCAGCGATGAACGTCAGATAGGCTGGTATTCAAATGCCATGGGATGACGTAAACAAGAGGCAATTTACGTTAAACCAGAAAACGATCTAACAATGTGGCACTGTTGTGGTTTCCTCAGAAAACATGTCGCCGTATAGGTCATGCCCGTACAGGATGAAATTTGCAAGCAATATAGTTTCATCGGAAGAAACGTATGATTAAACAATGCTGATGTTTTTGACAAGACACCATTCACATCTCGTTCAAAGTGCAATGTCTCTGCCCAAAATAAACGTCGTTGCTAAATGAAAGAAAGTGGTTGTCCTGTGCTTGTCCTCCGTGTTTTATTCTTTAAATTTTATGTCAAATCTTGTATATCCCAGATATTTCAATTTTTTTAGTAACTATATCTGTTGCAAATCGGCTCAATGACAATATATTTCAGCATAATGATCTAAAAAAATGTTATAATTAAAAGAACGAACCATGATTGGAGCATATTTTGAAGTTATTGAGCTCTGAAAATACACGCGGCGAAAGCTTTCCTTTTTATTCGACACTCATAATTTGAAGTTTCAAAGAATGGAACGAGCCGTTTCTTTCGGATGTTGTATTGTCGTTACTCAGTATTTCGAAGTATAATCGACTTTGCTAATTTTTTTAACTTGTACCCAATCTTTTAAACGCAAGCTTCACGGTAACGTTGATGAAAGCACTAGCACTTAGTAATCATGACGCTGATTATGGAACAACGTTGAAATGAGTCGAGCAAGAAGCCCATTTGCATATTGTCGGAGACATTGTTTCCTACAATGCCTCCAAGTGAGAGAACAAATCACATCTTGTTCTAACCATCACCGGATAGAACAAGATTCTTACGTATATTTATACACTCGACATAAATAGCTGCGAAAGTTTTTTTTTAATAACGTACAAACCCATGTTTATTTAGTGTTTTGTCAGTCATTATAATAAAATGTAAATCTTCTACTGGAGCTCTAAATTTTCTGTGTCACATTTTTGCATTTGCTTGTTGTTTTTTTGTGTTATACTGTCTCCCCATTTACAAAACGGCCTAACTAGATGTTTAACTTAAAGATAGATGAAAATAGAAAAAAAATGCCACAGCGCGGCTTGTTAGTGCGAATTTATAAGTCAATTGCCCTCACGAAACGGATATGAAGCAAATGACACGGAAGGTGTATCGCAAAGATAGTCACGCGAACATACATTTTCACGGTGCACACATTGTGACCATGGTTTTTTGGACTGATTTTTGCATACAGACGACGCGAAAGCGCAGCGTGGCGCAACTAGCGGAAGAGATTTGTCTTGGCCCCAGCGAGCATCGCAGTTTGCAGAAGAATGCGGCAGGTGGCTCTGACAGTATCGCGAAGTATCTTGACACAATGTTTCGCGTCGATGTACTTGTGCAACACAGGGGAATGTGTAGAGACAGAATCAATGAAGAATATCGTAAAGGCAAGGGAGGGAAAATTGTGGGACACAAAAACGCAGAAGAAAGCAATTAAAAAAACAAATAAAGGGCAAGGAAAACCGAAATGAAAAGAATGGAATACTTGATCATTTTAAAGAAATAGCCTTGACATTTGAGGCTAGGAATGGTTTCTTCAGAAGGTCATTCAGTGACAAATACAAGGATATAAGAACTACATGCTTTACGGGGAGGGATTTAAAAGGCCAGAGCATAACGTTGTGAAATGTAAAGGGTTCGGCAGCCCAATGACATCAGGCTAAGAGGCTGGCTTCTCCAGGTCTATAGCATTCAGCGACGATGGTGCAGGAAAATATTTTTGAAATAAAGCTCAGTAAAAAAAAAAGACTATTAGTTGAATGGGGGTTAATATCAAGGGAGGGGTAGAAAATAGTTATTTAACTAAGTACCTTTAATAATTTATGGCGATGATACCAGTTTATTTTTTTTCTGGAGCTAAAATAAACAATTTCGTATATGAATCAAACGCTTCTCCACTGAAGCTGTATGGATGGAGTTAAGGTAACTCGTTAGCACTAAGCACGCGCTCTAAAAAAATGGGTTCTTGAAAGGGTTTTGACGACCTAAAAACTCTTTCCGCTCATAAAGAATGGTTTAGCCTCTAACATGATGCCTACTGGTGCACTAGAAAGGCAACTGGACGATGAAAAACTTTTTTGTTAGAGAAGGTTCCTCATAACCTTATCTCAGGGTTGCTCGGAGAAACCAAGCCACCATGAAAAAAGCGAGCGGAGTGACAGGGGCGAGCTCGGGAGTGCCGCGACGTTCGGGAGATATGACAACGTGACAATGGATACCACTCACACTCCGGTTACCCTACTTCATCCAACACTCGGCCCAACACTCACCCAAATATGGTTGTCAGAAACATGGTTATGTCTCTTTTTTGGTTATTAAATTTTATTTGTAAATCATAACTACTGCTAAAGAATGAAATACTACTCAGACGAAAAGGATGACGTCATCCAGAAGCACTTTCAAGTTGAATCAGTTGAACCATCTGAATCGGTTGAAGTTTGAAGCGTATACGAATTTTGTAGAAGTTACGTTCGAAGTGGAAGCAGTGGAAGTGGTTCGAGCGTTGAAACCGTCAGAGCTTGATCGTTTGGTACTCGAAACGTGTCAGATTGGCTGACAAGAGATAACTTTGGAGACTTCTCCGAGAAATTCGAAGCCTAAAGCCAGAAATTCGAAGCGCTCTTCTGGTTTTGGTTGTCAGGTTGGTTTCAGCTGCACAGGAGAGTGCTCGTATCGGCGGGTCTGCGTATTGGTGGTCGCGACTACCCTGGGCGGCAAGCAAAGTGTTTTGATTTGTATGGAATGGCGCTATCCACCCTATATGTGCAAGGGAATATTTAACATAACGTTCTTGTGCAAATCGGAAATTTGCAAGTGTTTCGTGTCGCGGGAGTACAACCGGGTTTTCTGGGCACTGAGGAGACTCGTCATGGCTCTGTGTGATCCCAGTATGAGCGAACGCTAGTGCACTCTTTCCGTTGCTACCTCATAGTTAATAATCTCAAAAGTCATGTACAAATAGCTCACAGTGATAGTGACTTTAATTACGTTCGTTGATAATTCAGGTAGTGTCTCAACTTTGTGCTCCAGTACCAAGACACCATGTGCAGTTTTGTTACTGAATAATTTAAGTTCAGTTTTGTATTTTATAGAAAAATTACTACTTTAATTTTAATGGTTTTTTAATAAGTACCGCAGTTTACGGTGTACAAGTTGCCCACAATTTCAGTCTGTACGTTTTATACAACGATGTGACTAATACACGTTTTTTCCTTAATTATGAAAGCTTAAAGAGCCCCCTGAAAGAAAAAAAAACATGTTTTTTTAACAGTCTCGTTGGGACAGGCTTGTCGAGAAATATATTTTACGCGAACAAAAACATTTTTTAGAGCAATATTGACGGCGCGAGACACGATTTAGTCGGCAGTCAACTCCCTTCCACTTGCTTTCTCTCTCGGCACTTCGGGCGCGTGGAGGAGAGGGGGAGCGGCTTCGCCTTTACGACCGAGATGGTCATTCCGGAATGACCGCTGACGTTATGGACTTCGCGCGCAGAATTTCAAATAAATCTCTCGCCATCAAGATTGCTCTAAACGTTGTTTTTCGCGTAGAATTTATTTTTTGAAGCGCGTGTCCCAACAAAATTGTGAAAAAATTGTTTTTCTTTTTTGGGCTTTTTAACTGAGCAAATTTGCCACGTGGGTTGCATATTTCGTTCGATTCGTTCACGACAATGAATGTTGAATGTGGCTCCCTCTTGTGCATTTATCGCGACCACAATACAGATATGCTCGTTTTTAAATCAGCTTTGTCGCTCCGTCCATTAGGATGTATAAGTGCGACTTATATTCCCAACTGTTTTGTGTGAAAAGACCAGTGTATAGAGACTCATAGAAATGTGACTAATTCAACAAGAAATGCGGTCCCTATCATTGTATCGAACCACAGGTCATTGGGTAGATTGATAATTATTTCAGTGCCAATATGACATGAGTAAAGCAATGTTTTCCTGACTTCCAATGATGTACGGTTAATATCAAGGAGCTGTGGAATGCCCGATCGACAGAAGCAGTGCAGCAGTGATCAGATGAGTTTCGGGACTGGGGATCCTGATTGACGAATGCCCAGAAACATTCTGAACACTGCTGCTGGTGCTTCTGGGGATTTATTCTGGCATTCAAGACCTCCTTGGTATTATCATTATTACAAGCTTTTCTTGTATGTCCACATATTTTCTCTTGGTGTGTCAATTTGTATATTATGACGGTGATAGAACACAGACATGGTTAACTGGCGGACAGGTCACTGATGTAGCCTGGCCTGCGATAATGGTGCATGCCACTGTCTCATCATTATCTTCACCCTCCTCACAATTTACATGTTTATGGTATGTGGCATAAGTTATATATACAATGTTTTATGTTTTCTTTTTCCACAGATGAAGAGGTTGATGAAGCGATGTTTCTAAACTTGGCAGAGAGATTAGTTTAGGAATCACTGTCTATTGTAAAATTTAGAGTCAAGCTGCAGAAGCTAATTTAATATCTGAAGGAATGCACCTAAGGCATTGAACCAAACTTCAAATTGGAATTCAATTTGTTAAATTCAAGAATACTTCAGACTGCTTGGCCCCTCAAATATGGCTAATGTTTGTGACAGAAGCTACAACTCGGTCTATGAAAGCCGCAAGGCATTTATAGCTACAAAGATATAGGCTTCTAGAATTTTACCCGTTGTTTACAAAGGCCCAGTGGAATGAGTAAACTGCTTCATTATCCTCAGTGAAAGAGAACGAACAATGTGTGTAAGAGCCTTGGCAGACGACATTTTGAGCAAAATCCATTACACAGAAATATTAAAGATCCTTCCACTCATATTGCAAACTGTGGGCGATCTCTTTGTCTTTCTTTTTTTAAACACCAAATCGTTGACAAATATATGATGTCATGTGTACCTTCCAAGCAGGCTACTCCTTCCTGGTCGACTCTACTGGATGCTAAGGTTAAGAAGACGTCTTTCTTTTATTCTGATATTAGTATTGCTTCTATCCTAGCTTAGTTCAAGTATCGTAGCAGACTTACTGGAGCCCTAGTCACTCCCATTGTAGGATTTGCTGAGACACACCCCACTAACAAAGTGAAAAAAGAGGTCACTGATTACATATCTGCAGGAAGTTAAGCAAAACAATTTCGAAATAACGCAGAAAGAGATAGTGAAAGAACTCCTTCACCGTTATTTCATCTAAAAGAGCAAATGGACTACGGTAAGTCTTTTGTAACCTGACTATGTGATATAATGAGAAAATATAAAACTAACCTGGAAGACACAGTGGGACTGTTCTCAAACAGAGTTATTCAGCTGAATGTACTTTTGAAATGTCTTAGTTGCTGTTTCAAGGTAGATATATCCGATACTCTGATGGTCTATTTGGTCTATTGCTCTATGTAAATACACAATGTGTTTAGTTCCACTGCACGACCTTATTCATCCCTACAATGTAGTGCGCATAAAACTTATCTATATAGCATGAGCACCCATGATTTCAATTAAATTTTTTTACATAACATAAAATACATTTTAGAGGAGTTATTATATCACACAACTTAGTCCTTCGAATTTTATTAGATCTATTCGGTGTTGTATATGTTATGTTACACATGAAAACGTTACATGATGGCAATGGCATTGCAGTTCATGGAAGGCTGCGGCCGCTGAGTGCTCCAAGGCTGCTACAAACGTGGAACTTCTGCTTAACAAAAAGATGAAACATACCGGGCAAGGAGGGTCTTCATCACTGGAAAGACCACTACTGAAGCTACTGAGCTGTACCTGACCACCTGCAATCCGAAACTGGTAATTTCAACATATTTGGCTCTAAATTAAAAAAAAGATATATGTATTTCTACACAAAACAGTTGAAGTATAGCCAAAATTGTTTATAGCTTTTGGTTCCTCTCTGACTGGTCTCAGTCTACTTGCAACCCTACACTGCGCACAAGAAAATGGGGGTGGGTGCTTATAGATGATTCAGTTTGATTGTATACTGTAAACGACCTATCTTTCGCGGGCTCAACAGTTCGCGATTTATGTCAAAGCTGAAGTTTTGGAATATTTCGCGGGTTCTTATTTTCGCGACGCGGTGGGATCTCAATATAGATTCCAGTGTGTTCGCATTTTACCGGAATTTTTTGCGAATTGTAGGCGACTTGCGAAATTTGCGAAAATTAGGTCCTTCGCGAAATGTAAGTCGTTTCCCGTATTACAAAAAGCAGCGAGGGTACCAAAGGGACTAATAACACTCTTTTACTTCAGCTAACACGCAGGTTAGCTGTGTTTGAAACGGTTTACTTGCTACACCCTTTTTGCCCTTTGCCTGGTTTTGAGATCTGTTTCCAGGAACATATGTGGACGAGTGCGTCTGAAGCATTGGAGAGTGCGTCTTAAGGAAGGGTATTATTCACTGGAAAAAAGGGTAATCATCACTGGAAAGAGGTAAAGAGTATTCTGTGTTTCTGCCCTCCCTATTTTTCTGCTTTCACACCTGGGTATTTGTCTCCCCCACCCCATCTTTAAGTTAAAATTGTGGACTATAAAACATACCTAAACAAGAAAGCAATCCCAAGTTTTTCATGTTGCTTTTTATATTTTCCCGTTTGGTGTAGTTGAAGGGTGGTCACAAAACAAAATCATGCGTGGTAATGTGCCACATTTAAAATTAAACGTAAAAAATGCAGGCACTATTTTCTGAGGGCCGAAATCGGCAATGTTTCATAGTGTCTCATAAACTCCTGTAATGAGTTTATAAGCAGTTGTACATCACTAAGGTCATCGAAGCTAGAACCTAATGAACATTGCAGCTTGAAAATGTTTAGTTTGTTTATATAATTTCATTACTGGTCACTAAACAACACAATATTGCATTGTTGTGATATTCAGACAAGCAATAAACCTTCCAGATGCAGCAGGCACGTAGCCAGGATTTTGGTTCGGCAGGGGGGGGGGGGGCGCTCATGACAAAATGCTGTATGAGGGAGAGGGGGAGAGGAGGCCCCAGCAAAATCGAAGATTTCTGGGGAGGGGGGGGGCGGGCTCCATGGGCCGCCTCCTGGCTACGTGCCTGAGCTGCAGCAAGGGCTCAATCTCATAGAAAGGACCAGTTGCATTTTTATTGGGTACAGAAAAACAACGGGTGACTTGCTTGAACTGATAGCGAAGTACCACCCTTGCCTCTGTGCATTCAGCAACTGAAGGGATTCGAAGAAACTAGCACAGAATGACAAGCTGCAAGGTTCAATTTTTTTCTTGCGTTTAAACAGGCCAAGTGCAGAAATGCCTATTTAGCATTTTGTACTGTATTTAATATTTTAGCAGGTCATAGTCAGCTGTCCAGACCGAACTAAGTCAATACTATTAGCAACAATGTATTGTTTTGCAGTGGGATAGATTTATTTCGAAGAGGGATGTGAAAACCTTATTATGAGCACAATTTAATGACTTCTATAGTTATTTAACTAAAGAGGATTGCAAAGCAGCGACCCGCCATTTGTGCTCGAGGAAGATCGAAGTCACTCGAGTAAACATGGACTTTGGCTTGGGTACGCGCTGAATCGACATAGCTGGGCATGCTAGAGCACGTCTACGTTGTGTGATTCGGTAGTGTGCCTATTGCGTCCCTAATTCCCAAGAGTTATGTAGCGGTATTTACAACAACCTCTATAACCTGCTTGAAACATTTTACTTCTTAGTTTGCTTCGTTCCTATTCACATTGAGCCACAATGTATAGGATTTCGGAATTAAAAGTGGCAAGTAAAGTTGTGATTGTTTTTTTTCTTTTAGAGGTGAAGTAAGTCAACATTTTATTTTATTTTTCAAAAACTCTGTCCAACAAGTAACAGTCAGCATTTTCTGTTATGGAAACAGTAAGCCAGAGTTTTCGGGAATTTTCTTCTCAACAGCATAGCAGTTTATTTGACAGTACTTAGACCTATGTCAGCCAACAACTTCAATCCAAGAAACCAAACGAGAAAATCTATCTGGTTGTTTAGCAGTGATAGTTGTGGTTATAAGAAGAATAGTCTGGTAATAAATATTACTTTTTAGCGCTGTAGAAAAGATAGTAAACCAGTTGTTTTGTCCCAAGTGAAAACCTCTTGATAGGGGTATCGTAGCTGTGGTTAATAGTCACTAAAATAATTAACTTTGTTTTTAACTCTTTTTTGCTGGTGTTTCTATCATTCAGGTACCTGTAATTAAGAAGTAATTTGTGCTTTTTTTCTAGGATCCACCTCCATCCAAACCAACTGTTTTCTTTAATAGGCACCACGAATGGACGAAACATTTTCGACCCTCCTTTATTCTAAATTCAGATGGACGGATTAGTGCTGGCAAATGGTATTAGCCATTTCACATGTACTGCTGACGGTCCTTTGTCCGGCTATTATGTGGTGAGAAGATTAGACATCGCTCTTCATGGATGCAAAGTATTTTTAAAGTCTATTGAGCTAATTTGAAGGTGCATCACATGCTTAACATTTACGTTAGCGTTTTTGTGTCTTTGCAGGGGTCTCACGGTGGCAATCTTCAAAGACGGGGTTATATCTTTATTTTGTTTTTGTAAATAAGATTACTGACAAGTGACTATTTATTAAAACCTTTTCGTTGCAATGAGCACTCTACGAAAAAAGTTACACTTTAGCGATGTTGTTTGAGTAAGTAATTCAATATTTAATTCTTGCCACGCAGCTACGTCAGAGAATGGGGTGCAATCGAATTCCCCCCCCCTCCACCCCTCCAGGCATTTCAGAGATTCCTAACAAACGATTCAAGACTATTGGAGGGAAATCCCCCTCCTGCCCGAATACTTATGATGATTCTGTTGAAGATGTGTAACAATTTTTATATTATACATCCTTTAACTTCCCTCGAAACTAGCATGTGATGTGTTAAGAATATAATACATTTGGACTGGAATACTTGGACACATATGGACTGGAATACCAACATATAGCTTATTAAAGCCATGAATGCGCATTTCGTTTTCAGCCTCTGGCAAATATTAAATATCACATTGCCAAGGTTGCCTTGGATTTTATTAATGTTCCTACCTCAGTGCACAAAAATATTTTTTTTTCGTCGTGAACATTTTTTTTTTTGCGCTACACTTTTAGAGACACTACACATTTATTGCTAACTTTGAAAGCCCTTGGTGTCGCATTAAAATAGGCCAGAGTTGCCTGGGCAAAGGTCAACTCTTATGAGTCTTTGAAATGTGTCATTTCAAAAAAACATAATTTTTATTTTTTAGGCTTACGTTTTAGTTGTGTACCCAGTTTTATTCTAATAACATCCAATATACGTAACTATACTTCTCAGCTACTCTATCTCCTTTGTTGATTTCACCTATGGCCAGTGGCAAGATGGAGATTCTAGGGCACATCTTGTTTTCTTAACATATTTGCCTTATACGTCTATGCTTAATCTTGACATAAGCAGCAATTATATATGTGCTCCTGAAGAATCATCGAAGCCCGCAATTTTTCAATAGATGTAGAGCACCAAAAAAAGCCCTATTGTTCCCTTACTGTCTTTGGCCGTATTTCAGATATTAAATATGTATATGCCGTCATTGTTTATCGTAGTAATACGCATGGTCGGCAAAGCATAGAGCGATGCCTGGGCATCCGATATTGCTATAGATGGACAATTATCATCTTTAATTGAACACAATTCGTTACCTGTACGTTTGGCGATGCTTATTGTCATGAACCAGAGCATTCGACTCGGTGTCATGAAAATCGCGCAAGTCGCGGTGTCACGTGACACTTAGTGCGAAGTCGTGATGACATGTTGCGTCACGGCGTCAACAACGTTAATTGATCTTTGATGTTGTGACTTTTAATCGACTTCAACGCAGTGAGCCAGGTGACGTCACCCGTTCACGTGATGTCCCATTATTTGACAGCATGTCTTGACACCGTGACGTCACGTGACCACGTTACACACGGTTAGTCATAGTTTCAAAAGTGCCACGGAATCCCACAATGTATCATACATTGCAATTCTATATAGGTATGACGATTTGATCAATACATAGAAATACAGCTGCCAATATTTTATTCATAAATATTCATTTTGCGATACAAATAGGAAAAAAAATACCATGAAACGTTTTCAGCAGGTTACTTTTATATATTTGTCCGGTTCAGTTCCGATTAATTTGCACGATAGCGGCGAAGATTTCGGTTTGGGTCAGTTGCGGTTTGACTAAAAATAAAGGTCCGGTTCCGCTTTTCCGATCGGTTCCGTTCCGTTTCTACACCCTGACCACGGATACAGTAAACGGAGTAACCGAGACCAGCAGTCCATACCCTGCGTTCACTTAAAATAACATCCTTTTTGCGTTTCTTATTTACACGGTGATCGGCGCACAAATAAGTAATGAATGTTATGAGAAAAGTCGAGGAAGTGATTACTCCGAGGCGTATTTACCGCAAGTCGGTGGCAGCAATAATATAGGCTGGCATCGCTTGCAGGCAGGCGCGACTAGGCAAACAAACCGGGGGAAACCAGAGATGTCCATTACCTCAGTCTCGGTGTTCGCTGAGACGAACACATTGACTGTCGAGACAAAATTGCGACCAATTTAGCACTCCTCACTGTCTAGACACTAGGCAATCAAACTACCGTCGCGTGCAGTCTTCAAATAAGGGCACAGACAGAGCGGCTGCTCTTAACGTCTTCGTTATTCATGAGTCTCGTGTACTGCCAGTCTAATACAATAGCCGGTGAATCAAGCGTACAGACTCAAGTTGCAGACGTTCAGTCTTGGTAATGCTAAGGGCCTCATGATTCGCAAGCTTTGTCGTGTAGATTACACCACACAACAAAGCGGATGCGAAACATTTACCCCAATATTGCTTGCTGGCAGCGTGGCATCAGCTCGTATAGAATATTTCGAGGTTTTTTCTTGCGTTTTCCTAGGCGAAGGAGGTGCAAGAGGTCCTGTTTTTAACTAAATTATTAGTTATTCAGCCCGTCAGAAAAAAAAGCCCCGGTATAATACAGATAAAACAAGGACAGGACATGTTAGTTTAGTAAGCCTTGTTATAATATTAAGACGACAGAAAACAGTGCATCTTAGTTTTAACCATATCGGTTTTCTGTTATAATGCCATGCAACCACCCCATGAGGTTTGAATCAAGTTCTTTAGCTCCTGTTTAAGAAATTAATTTTCTAACTTGTCCAGGTCTTTAACACTCTCTGTGGTCCTAAATGCATGAACAGGGCTTTGAAACGGAGCTTTCTAAGGTTTTCGCTATACCGCTTATTCTGATAACATTTTGGCATAAGAAGCAGTTTTAATCTTGACTATGGAATAATTTAGAATGATTAAGAATGAAGTTGTCCTCCTCCTTATGTTGTCCTCCTCGTTATGTGACAAATATTCAGGATTTAGAACCTAAGTACATCCTGATAACGTTAGATTCATTCTATAGGGCGCCAGACAGTCTTACAACTGTGGTATCTTCGTCACTGTTCAATGAGTTGCAGGCTGGCCGGTCCAATGCGCTTGCTCATCTGTTGTCTTTAACGTGTACTACGAAGTCATGCTTAATAGGCGCAAAACAGGCTTTGTGGAAATGGAGATGATCCTTAGAAAGTCACACGGCTTTTCCCTATTGGGTCTGCACCTGCCAATCAGACTCAAAAGTAATATGAACCTGAGGTGTACAGACATCAATATCAAATAGTATGCTTGTTTTCTTTTTGACTTTTTTTAAACACTCCGCTCCACACATATTTTGAAATACTGTCGACAATTTTGTTGTTCAGGGGAACAGCAAGAATAACATTATTCTGATGAAACTTTGCCCCGATCAATTACTCTAACCACCACACTCTTAATGGAAGTCTCATGGTCGTTTCCTTTCTTTACCCAATAAGTAAAAAACAAGACATTTGAAGCGTGCAAGTAAGTTTAAAGCTTTCCTTAAACTTGACTGATTTAGGAGATTTCAATGACGATTATAAAAGCTTATAATTGAAGCTTTAAGTTTATTTCTCTCAAATAAAAAAGATATTGAGTAAATTTTGGTAATTATTGAGCAAATTGTATTGTTATGACAAAAATATGGCTTATTTATAGATTAGTAGCAATCGTTGAAAGTCGATCAAGCTGTTGTTCCAAGCCTCAGAGATCGATTCGTCCTCTTCTTTTGCACACCAACCTCGTTCTTCGTCCTTCTGCGTCTGTGTAATAATACCACGCTGTCGGGAAAAGAAACGACGTCTAGTCGCTAGGTTATCAGGTCGACGAGGGAATCTACCGTTTTAGATTAGCCACGTGTACTCTGTGTCGATGTTTCCGGCGCCTATCTGTCTGTTCGGTCAGCGTTTCTGCAACAGTATTGTTTCGCAAACCCTGACGTCCACTATGACTGGCAATTTGTTATCAACGGTATCAACAAGGACAACAACGACGACGATAACAATAACGAAAACCGCATTCAAATTAATATGAAAACATTTTAAATCACAATGATCTACGTCTAAAATTAGAATTAGAAGCATCGAGGGCTGCAGCAGTTTTGTTCACAGCTTGTCTAAAACTCTTTGTGCCTTTCATGTTTCTTTGTATCGTATTGAAAAAAAAGAAAGAAAGACGTTTACAACACCCTGTGAGGACAAATTAGAGCGCAGCTCTTAAAGAGGAGGAAGGGAGGGTACTGAGTGGAGGGTGTACCCCTCCGCCCTCTTCCTCACCTACTCATCCTCCCTGCTACCCATCCCCCTCCTCCCCCTCTTCCTCCTCCTCCTGGTGACGTCACTCGTGACGTCACCAGGGCCACGGGTGATGTCACCGTGCCGAAACGTCCGCGCTGTGCATTGGGGAAAACGTCCCATAATGCACCGCGGTGACGTTTCGGCACCATGCTGAAGCGTCGTCCTCGTGACGTCACCAGTGACCCTCGTGACGTAACGAGTGACGTCACGAGGGTGACGGGTGACTTTACGACGGTCCGGCGCGTTGCATTTTGGAACGTTTCTCGTCATGCACCGCGCGGTTACGTCGACGCCGCTCAAGCCGGAAACGGGCGCCTAAGACCTGCGCTCTAAAAAAAAAAGCTTAGTGATGATTTCGGAAACCATAACAGGTTGGGTGTTATATTTATTGTTATCACTGCTTAAAATAATAGCAGTTTTAAAATATTCAATTCATAATGAACCCTCATAATTTGTGTTCGACATTTGTTGATTAATTTCTGTCTTCTGTGAACACCACTCGGTAATGAATATATAATTTATAAATAAATGCCTGTATAACAGTGTAGTGCATTTCAGGCAAAACGTGACTTAAAATTAACAACATATCACATCGTAAAAAACAAGACGCGTAAAAACTATACATACTAATTTAAGCTAAAATGTGAGCTAAGGCTCCCTACGGTAATAAAGAAGAGCAAAGATATATAACGCTTTCCATGGGTCACTGTTGTTGGTCTGATGTGTTAGGAAGCTAAACAACGTCTCCCGCCATTTAGTAAACTTGGTAAAATAACTACAACAAGCGGAGGTAAAAAAGAACACATTCACTTGCCGCCGAGGTAACCTTGTCTAGTAAACCAAAATTGATACGATTGAAGTGAAGCTAGTGATGGATATGACAGAGAACATACAGGCATGCTGGTGAACTTTTAACATATTGAAAACCCGAGACTAAGGAACAAAAAAGTGGACAACACAAACACACCAACCACTTTTCTGTTATTAAGTATCGGATCTGCGATGTTTTGAAACAAATGAGTTCGAAATAATAAAACATAAATAATTAAAACAAAAACGAAAAAAATACAGAAGCGATATGTTTGGTTTAATATAGGTCTTAGAGACTTCATCTACCTGATTTTGGATCAGTGTCAAAAAGGCCTGCTTTGCAAAGAAAGCTGTACATACGAACAATAAATTACCCCGGTTACAAGCGCACACGACGCAGGTTAATTATAAATTTACCTAAATACCCTACCTTCCGACGACGTAGTGAAGTAGGAATTAGACGATTGATTGTCTGGCGCTGGTTATTCCAGTAAATAAAATGGAGCAGCAGTATAAACGTTTTAGAGGAATCATAGTGAGTTATTTTATCAGAAACATAATACAACTTTTAGACAATAAACGTTGCTATGTTTTCTACGTTCCCCTCTCCCCTCTTTTTGCTTTTAATGTCTCATATTAGCTTTTTTTGTATGTAATGGTGTGGTACCATTTTAAGACGTTAAAACTTTCACACCTCAAGCAAGCTCACATTTTTTCCAGATATATATTTGTGTGTTAAAATCGAACTGTTAAATTACACAATGAGCCTTGGCAGCACATTATATTGAGTTTTTATGTCCCAGTCGTGTGAAAGACTCGAAAGTTTTCGGACCGTACATTCAAACACTCAATACAAAGAAAATCATTTGAACGAGAAATATTTCTCCACGAAAGGCAGGCGTTTTAGAAATTGCTTACAATCCTTTGAAGTTGTGCCGAAGGCGTCTACAGATGCCGATGGCTTCACGCTCATCCAACGGAAAAAAAGAGTCAAGCCATCTTCAGGTTCCTGCGCAAGCAGTAAGCTTTCGTCAGACCCTAGAGCACCGAGGCTCAAGGCGCTTTTTGTTTCGCGTCTCAATCCTGACACTACGTGTAGTGATGTTGGGGAGGTGCTAACTGAAGTTTTGGACGGAAATTCGTTTACATGCACCAAGTTAAAAACTAGACACGAAAGCTACTCGTCATTTCGCATTGCTGTGAACGAGGATGACTTCGACAGAGTGAACAATGCCGACGTTTGGCCAATGGGCTCCCTTTTAGGCCATTTTCCGATGTTGCAGGGCGCAATGATGTTCGTGACACAGCTACGCCCAACTAGCTTGTCAAATGAATTGTTCAGTGTTTTATCAAAACGTCCGTGGCCTGCGTACGAAGGCTCCTATTTTTTTCAATAACGTTGTTCTAGATGATTACGATATCATTTCTTTAAGTGAAACTTGGTTAAATAGCTCATTTGCATCCCTGGACTATTTCCCTCCCGAATATACAGTGTTTCGTCGGGATCGAGATTATGAAAAACTTTCCGTTAAATTCGGTGGTGGTGTACTAATTGCAGTTAAGAAACATTTACGGGCTATTCGCCGGTTTGATCTCGAATTCGAGTGCGAGTCCGTTTGGATTGAAATACCTCTACGTGATAACAATAGCTTACTTATAGGCACTTTTTATTTTCCTCCTAATGTCGACGGATCTAAGTTTTCTGACCAATTAGATATGCTAGGGGATAAATTGGATGTGGATCAACATCGAATACTCATACTTGGTGATTTCAATATTCCTGAAATAAACTGGAATTTGGTACATCCTGCACTGTCTGCTCATAGTGCATCATTTAAAGCGAATGCCCTTCTTTCATTTGTTAACCTTCTCGGATTTACCCAAATGAACGGTCTTCATAACTCAGCAGGACATGTGCTGGATCTGGCCTTGGCCAACTTTCCTATCGACAGCCTGATGTCTGTTTCGAATCCGCTTGTTTTACCGGATGTTTGGCACGTTCCTTTTTCTGTTTCCTTTATGATTTCTGTGGGGAAAGTAAAGCACAAGCACCGTGAGTCGCTTGCTTTCTCAAGAGGCGATTACTTTGGCCTTTATCAACATTTAGATAATGCAGATTGGGCTTCCATATATAGTATGACCGATGTAAATCGTGCCGTTGAAGTGTTTACAAACTATATCGTAGATGCACTTGAAAGTTTCGTGCCGAAAAAGCGTCCTTACACAAGTCGTTATCCGCACTGGTACTCCAAGGAGCTTAGATCAGTTCTAAGAAAAAAATTGCATTGTCATAGGAAATATAAGGTCGCAAATTCCACTTTTTGGTATCTAAAATTTTCTGAGTCACGTGCTCTAGCTAAGACGTTGCTGAAGCGCGATAAAATATTACACCGTGAGTCAGTAGAACGTAGCTTAAATCGTGACCCAATGCTTTTCTGGCGATACGTAAAGGATCGCACAACTACAACTTCGTCATCAATAAACATAGCTGACTCGTTTGGTAATATGCTGTCTGAGCCCGAAGATGTATCAAATGCATTCGCGAGTTATTTTTCTTCGGTTTATTCTTGCGGCCAAACTGGACTGCCTGTACATGGCGTCAGTGATAATGCCAGTGATCACCTGTCAATTTTATCTTTTGAAATTACTGATATTGAACTTGCTATCAGGAAACTGAAGCCAAAGTTATCAGTTGGCATTTGACGGCATTCCAAGCTTCATTGTTAAAGGATGCTCCTCTATTTTTGCGCCCGTCTTAACGCATATTTTTAACTTGTCGTTGCAGAGCCTTACATTTCCTTCCCTGTGGAAGAACTCTATTACTGTGCCAGTACAAAAGAATGGCAGAACAGATGATGTAAAAAATCACAGACCTATCGTTGCTATCTTCCTTTGCTAAGATCTATGAAATCGTTTTATTTGAGCGCACTTCGAACTTTTTAAGCGTAAGATAAGCCCTTCACAACACGGCTTTATGCGTGGAAGTGTAAAGACTTGCGTTATGAAAGCAACACCCCCACGAAAAAGCCTGGGACAAATAAGAACCAGGTACTCTCGGCGTGCAGCACTTGTCAATGGCGACTATAACGTTGAAAGCGAAAGGAAAACAAAATGCGCGTTCGTTTTAGGACGAGGAATCATGTCATGTTTATGTTGCAGATGCCACTGACCGGATCTGCCAACAACGTACAGGTAATTAAACTAAATCGAAAAAGGCGTCTTGTTGATTGAAATCATCGACACATCAGTTAAACACATTAAAATGCTGATGTGGAACGATAAATAGCAGGTCGACAACAAAACTCGCGTTCATGACACAAATTAAAGTGCGATGAAGGAGAGCTGAATCATCCTTACAAATCGGTGATACAGCGCGCAATCAACAAGGACAGGGATAAGCGCAAGACTAAATGCTAGTATATTTAAAAAAAACTCGATATTGTCAAAGCCAAAAAAAGAAAGAATTTGATATAAATAAAACATATTAAAATGTGTTTAAATCTTCACGAAATAGATGGCAGGAATTCCACACAAACGCTGTAGATAATTTTACGACTTAAATTTAGTTGTTTTTGTCGGAAACTTCAAGCGAAATTAATATGTCTTGAAACAATTAGGTCCATTGAATCATGTAAGAATCACAATCTGGCAGTCGGGGTTGTATGAGTTTAAATAACGTAATACATCTATACCAGAAATTGAAACTAACATTCAATTGAATGTACTGGGAAAATAAGATTTCTATATTTATTTTGTATTTGGAATAAACTTGATAAACTATAAAAGTTGTATCTTATCTTTGTAAACGTTTCCGTAAATAATGGGTTTTTAACGTTCTCAGCTAACAATTTTTGCTAATTTTGCCTCTGAAAGAGGAATAATATATGCGGAAGCAAAGAAGTCGACTTTAGTTCATTCACGGCGGTGTATGATCTTCTCTCAAAAGTCATTTCAAAATGCTATTAATTAATCTTGTTTTGCGATATTAACATCGAAATAGCACGCACAGTAATTTACTAACACCGCTGGTCCAGTATTGGATATCGTATTTCTGGGAGCGAAATGCTGAAACATTTCCGCAGAATACAGCAGACTTGCCTCTTCCGGTTTTCTTATGCAGCGTTTTTGCTATAGGATTATAATTAAGGCGAGAATTTAAATGTGAATTATTATCGAAGATGATTTTTATGTATTTGCTTGAACTAGGTCATTACAAATTCACACAGCTGCAACGCATAAATTACGAAGAATGTAACATAAAAAATATCTAGGCATCCGTATTTCAAGAGACTGCTGAAATCCGCGAGCTAATACAGGTTTACCACCAGACCATCCACTTATGCCTCGCGGGATTAAGTTTGAAGAAGTATTCACGCCACGCAGGATTATACAAATTGAAATTAATATTGTAAAGCCAGCTTGCGGATATTCTTTTCCTTTTTTTACGTTCCGTTAATACGCTTGCGTGATTATTTTCATACAGGCAAAACAGAAGTATAGTAATACACAGAACTTTGCGGTAATCCTGCTTTTAAATTCCATTCGCATTTCGGTTGCTAAAAGTTTTACCCGTCGTATTCAGTTTAATAGCTGACTTGGAAGTAACGAAAACAAAAAAAAAATGAAAGACGTTTACAATTCTCTGTAATGCGAAATTAGAGCGCAGCTCTTGAGGAGGAGGAGGGGAATATTTCCGCTAAATTTAGCGGGAATATTTCCCCTAAATGATGGCCAGTTTAGCTGGCACGGATTTTGGCCAGCATGCTTGGTCTTCTGGCTATGGCCAGTGGCCATGCAAGCTGTAGCGGTCGACAATTCGGCACGTCGACGTGGCCAGCCATTACCAGCCATTGGCCATTCAGTGCTGCTTACGTCCGCGACTACGGTAATTGACGCTAGCGGCCGAAACTGGCTGATCGTGACTGACGTCTAATAACGCAGCGTGCGCGGTTACGCCGACGCCGACGCCGCTCAACCCGGCAACAAGCGCCTAAAAACTGCGCTCTACAAAACAAAAACAAAAGAGAAAACCCCTAGGAGAGACAGTCCTGTAAAGAAACACAACCCCGTACATTACTAAATGGGGCTGTGTATCTGCGGCGCTTCCCTGCAGCTAGGCTACGTCGCAATGCCATAACATTGCTTGTCTTCTATAAAGGTATGAAGGCTTGCTTTTCTATCCATAGCCCAATATAGTTATCTCGTTTCCGGCGTTTTTTCGACACGTCGAGCACGGTCGCAATGATCAGCACATCGCTGCTTCTCTTCGCTTCTCTTCAGCTCTTCAGGCATTCTGAAGCCTGCGGCCAATCCAGTGAGCGCCTCGTCCAGCAACCCGTGCATTCATGCATTAAGGAGAGAAGGAAAACGCGTCAACCACACTCTACAGCGCATGCGTTTTGATGTGACGACAGGAATGTTTTGGAGGGAGGGTGCCGACATAAAAAATGATAATGCATTAGACAAAATTGTCAGATCGAGTTAAATATTTTTGGTATATTGTCACGAATGAACAATAGGACATGAATGCAAAACTGAATGTAAATATTTAATGAGGCGAACATGTGCCTACAAACTTCGAGAGAGAGAGAATAAACATTTAATTAGGCGACGGGAGGCCGACTTTCCCCAAGCAGCGCTTTGCCGCTGCTCGTGTACAAGGGGTACGTTCAGGAGTGTTTCGAACCACTCGATGACAGCCGAGAATAGGCTGTAAGCTTCCAGAAACATACAGAAACTATGAAAGATCTGGCTCGAACAAGGTTCGCAAGGGATTCGAACCGCGTTCCTCCGCGTGGTAGCCACGTACGTTGCCAGCTTCGCCGCGCACGCGGCAATATCTGGAGACGCACAGTTGTAGTTCTCAAAAGATTAATTCAACCCATCTCTTCACGTAAGACACTGGTGCAATGCCACACGACCAAACCGCACTGGGACGACAAAAGGAGGTAGCATATCTCGAGAAAAAAATAGGTATATTTTTCTTAGAATATATTTTTCATGTATAAACCTATGTATAGAAAAACAGAAATCACCTTGCAACTTTTTACATCACTGCGCTTTCCAACTTTTTTGAGTGTTTGACTACAACGCTCTTTATGCAAGCGGAAAAACAAAAAAAAAAAAACAACGTGTCCTTATAATTTTGTAGAATGTGGCCTCGTTTCTCAGAATGTCAAACTTGCATACGTTCACAGTGTATATTATGGTCTCCGATTGCATTATAGGGTTTGAAAACAAATAATAATACATGAAAATGTTGCAGTCATCACGTGTTAAAAAACACAACACACAAACGCTATAGCCATGCGGCCCATGCCTATAGATCCTTACGTTTAAACCAGAACCCGTATATTTTAGCTATACATTGAATTGCGTAGGATCACGCTATCAATATAAAAATATTGTAAAAGATCATTTACTCACAGAGGAACAAAACCGGATGTGTTTTAAGCAAAATGCTTAGGATAATTGATAACTAGCAAATGGTCTTTTCACGCCGTGTTGTTATGTGATGTATTTATTTTGTTTTGTATATAATTCTAGTTTGGAGTGAAATTGTATTAATCCCCGTGTGTTGTATGTTTTTGCTACCAATGCTGCCAAAAGGGTGGCAGGGCCCCGTCGGGCATTTTATGCCTTTTGCCATGTCCACTGAGACATCTCTGTACACTTATGTCTTAAATAAAGGTACAAAAAACACCTTCTGAGACAAACTGACACAGGGGACCTTCACTCGTGTGCTTGGCTCTCGGTTTACTCCTACGCATGACTGTTCTCTTCTGCATTAACTTTTGGGGTCAGCGTTATTTACGCTGCGTCGGGTGAATAGAGAAGCTGCATCCAATCAGTTTTCCAATTACCTTGTCTAATCTCCCTCCTACGCGCCGGGACGCCAGTTCGTTCTATACGCATCGCGTATGATGGGTGCCTCGCGAAAAGAGCGCTCGTGTAAATTTCTATGCTTTCAGTTCTAGTTAATGTGCCTCTGTTTTTAAGTAGGCTATGGCGATAACAATTCGGACTTTACGGTAGACATTATTTTAGTAGAATATCCGCATCAGCGAGCGCAGACGGTGATAAGAGCTTCGGGAAATGCTATTGTCCCACGAGACCTTTTGGATTGTACCCGTGTTTGCTTTGAACCGTTCGTTATTCGAAACTAGGAGCATTTAATCGTTATAATGTAACTGAACTAAAGCTATCCATTCGAGATATTGCATTTTAGAATATTTGTATCTTCTGAATAACATTTTCTGGGAGGCCTTTTGAAATGCTACTCCTGAAATGACATTATCTCGTCGTGAATGCCTTCGCGTGCCTCAATGGAGCTCTCTTAACAATAAATCAACAGTCGTATTATTCTAATGCAATTAGTACGCAGCGAGCTGGTGAAGTTTACCATGGTGGTATTAACCCGAGACTTAAGAAGAAAAGAAACGTTTGCAGTGCTAAGAAAAAATATATAGGGACAGACAACGTCTCGATTCGAGGTGTTGTCTCGCTTGGCATCGATTCGAAGCGTTTCAATTCAAGGCGCTGTCTGTATCTTTTTTTTCTACCACTTCAAACATTTTTTTCTTCGGCCCCAGCCCAGTTTTCGGTTAATATCACTACGGTTATTACCTGAACATGTCCAAAGAAACCGGATGTTTACTAAATAAACACCGAGCGGCGCGGCTCGACTTCATGGACCAATTATTGTGTGAGAATGTGACAAAATTCGCCCGACGGCATTCACTGAACACGCGGCGTCGAAACAGTGATCATCGAGTCGCACAGGCAAAGCGAACGTGCCACAGGGCGCAATTCGAAGTTGGTCGGTAGGTCGCTGCATATTCGCTACAGGAAGTCCACTATTTAGGCGACTTTTCGCGAATAATGTACTACCGCCCCAAATTTTAAAATTTTAGTTCAGTTGATTGAACGTACCCACTTGTCGTACATGATCTTTATCGGCATATTTTTCGACTTCGAAAAAGGGGAGGGGAGGGTGATTAAGAATAAATTACAACCTTGAAGGTTGTGGTTTCTGCATACAGCTGTATAACAAGCGAAGCGTTTTTCCAACCTCAAAAACACAAAGAAAAAAACAACATTTGCACACCGAGTGTCTTGGCGATACACAGGATTGCGTATGCGAGCGTGGGAAATGGGATCAACTATGGCGGACAGACACGCGTTGCTCGCATGGCGTTCCATGTTTCTTGATGGTCGCTAGCCCGCGACGTCACTCCCGTGGGAGGAGCCAATAGAACAATGAGAACTATAGATGACCAAGCTCCTCCCCCTATGTGCTGCTCGGCAGCTACTTGCAGAGCAATAAATGCGACCGCGCCAGACACGCGCGCGCGAAACACCAAAGCGTCTTTGCCTGCACGCGTGTACAGCGGTGCCTGTGTGTGTGCCCGCCCGTGCGTATACGTTCGCGCCTGTGCGCCCGCGCGCTTAAACTCTTGCGTCAGCACGCGCGGGTCTGTGCATGTGGACGCGCATGACTCACGAATTAGACACGAACATTGAGCCACGAATCCGCTTGCACCCGATAACATCAGTTGATTGGCGAATACTTTTCCATGTAAACGCAAAAAAGAACATATTTTTTAGCAATATTTAGGCTGTTAGAGGCAATTTAGGTGTAGGTAGTCCGCTCTAGGCCCCGCCCACGGAGTGTAGCTAGCTATACGCTCCATGTCTTGGCTCTCACTGGTTTTAGAATTGATTGACGTGTGAATGTTCGTTATAGAATTCTTTCTCCGTGCCGCGGTAGTCTTTTATTCGACATTTGTTTGATGTCTTAGAAACGATCTACATCGATCGAGTTATTAATGTTTTCAGAAATATTACGAGACCGTCCTCTTTGATTGGGTTCCAAACCATAGCAACCGTAGCTGGGCGTCTATATAGTGCTTTTTGAAAGGCTTATAACGTGGCTGCCGGCGTTTGCGGCCAGCATTTACTCGCACCGCGAAACTCGTTGATCTCGCCTGTTTATAGGAAAGCGAGTCGTTTCGCGTTCATCGAGGTGTTTAGAGGAATATGTCATTAAGGTGCAACCCCACCATGCATGACGTTTTGGTGCTTTTTGAAAGGCTTATAACTTTATTTCTATGTATTCTACAATTATAAAATTAATGTCAAATTAAAGAGCTGTTTCTCAACAATACTTCAATTTCTCGATATTGCGATTATGTTTGGTTGTTAGTTCATTATTCGGCTTTTAATAGACCACAGTCTCTAACCTTAACCAAATTATTTCTCGAGTTATAACGTCCCATCGTCCACGATATTTTACGTATGCGTTCGGTTGGATACAATGAATTAAAACATTAAGCACCAAACTGCAAAGAAAACGTATATTTTCAACTAGAAAAAAAGTTTACGTTAGTACTACTTTTGTGGTGCTATAAAAACAGAATCACGTCAACTACACACTAATCAAAATTACGAGACATTAAATTATGAAGCATCCTTCGATATTACATTTTCCTGAGCTTCCATATTGATATATTGCACTTTACGAATGAATTATTAGTCTTCAAACTTTTCCCTATTCAGTTACGGCAAATTGCAGTTTCTTAATATAAAATAAAGATGACGACACGTGTTCAAAATTAGCTTGATGTGCATTTTCCGTCGTGTGCCGCTTGGAACGCCACGTGAAAGACAGAAAAAGCGCCAGATGTCAGGGTGTCAGAAGCCTGGAACTAGAGCCACTAAATAAGATGTGCTTCATACACATCTTTGTGCTTAAAATGATGGTTGTCAGTTCTCTGAAGTTTTATCTGAAATAACAGGAAACGCTTTTCCGTCCTCCACAAATGTTTAAACAGTTCAGCAGTAGCAATATTACGTGAGCTTCCTAACACCGAAACTAAAGGTGAGGAAGTCGCACTTTTGAATCATGACGATCGGCGCTTGCGTTCGATTTCTACTAACCGCTAAGATGGCGGCGGCCACAACAATATTGGGGAAAAGAGTGCCGATACTCTAGCGTAGCTCATTTGGTTTAGCTCACAGGCTAAACCAAGTACGGTGGGGGTTCGTTGTCCGAGTGTGTTGGGGCACCGCAGATCATAGCACGTTGAGAAATGCGCGAGTACGAGCTCCGTTCAAAGCACGGAGCTCACGCTGCAGAACTTGAGGGGACTAAAGCCCCTCGATGTGTTTGCGTTAGGGATCGGTGGCCGAGTGGGCTAGAGCGCACACTCAGCTCGGCGGGCGTAGAGCGAAGCTCGCGCTGCAAAACCCAGGAATCTTGGGTTCGAGCCCCACCCTGCCCGTTTCTATCTGGATGAGCATCGTAACGGCGTGCGGTCGTGTATCACTACTGCGTGAGCACGTTAAAGACCCCAGGTTAGCGGTCGTACTGCACTGGCAAAATTGCTCATCTACAGTGTAAACCAGTGACGCCCCACCCTGGCAGACCGACCTTACGCTGTATAAACACTGAACGTACTATTTGACTTTGATGTGTTTGCGTTGGTCTTTCAAGTAACGTCAAATGTGCCAGTGCACGAGGCCCGTGTTTCGAGCGGCCCATGGAGGCAAATGGCGGCGCAGCACTAAAATGACTGGCCCTTTGAACGCGAATGGCGGCGGAGCACCCGCTCGTATCGCGTGTCTTGCGCGTTTCCACAACAATGGTTGGCGGTACATGTAACAAACGCCTTTATCAAGAGGCTTCAGCAGGGACCCTGGGTTCTGTCGCCCATCTGCATCCTAATGGCGTGTGATCGTGTATCACATATACTGCGTACTGCACGTTAAAGACCCCGAGCTAACAGTTGTACTGCACTTTTATAATCTACAACGGGTAACAATGTCACCCTACCAAACTCCTGGTCTTTAAAAACTAACGGCTAATCTTGAATGCGCAGTTAGATAGCATTTTTAAAGGATGTTCGCGTGTTCGCGTTCGTTCTTTTTTTTGTCCAGATTTTGATTATGCTGTTTTTACTTATGATGAAGCAGACTATATTTGTCGAACTACTGGTAAAATATTATATCACGAGGAAAATGGTACCTGAAGGAAAAGAAAAGGCGCACTTAATAAAAAGAAATAAAATAATAGAATTGAGTAAAATTGTGTTTTAAAAGGTTTGAGCGCACCAAAGCTATAAAAATTAGCTCAATGCTTTGAACGGTGCGCTTGTTCACTGTAAGAATAGTTCAGGGCAGCATGCTCGCGCTTGTATGTTCCGCTTCGCTCGCACGATAAAACCATATGCTTTACTGGTATTGTATTTAGTGAAACAAAGCTTACCTTCTGCATATGTGCAATGCCGTCAGTTTTCACGGGATTCCACACTTGTTTATCATGATTGTTTTCGTTTCCCCTGCGATTGAGCTCGTGCTCTTTTGTGTACTACATGCATTAGAGACCAAGGTAACCCAAAACATTCTATTTCGCGGATTGTAAAAAAAAAAAATGTATGATTCTTGCCACGTGTGCCAAATCAATGCAAAAATAGTTTTAAACTTCTCATGTGGCCGCTTGTTTGAGTAAACAATGTTGTTTGTCAAGAACAATTGGGATTGTATGAAATCACGTGGGAAAAACTCGTTATAAGCACGCGATCATTGGGGTGCAGTAAATACTCATAAGCGGCGCCGAGATTATTGGCAGCTGTCGCCAGGTGGAGTTTTTTTAATAAACTGGAGTTAGAATGTTTCTTTTTTTTCTGTTGTAAGCAATCAGGAGGCTACTTACACCAAATCTGAGGGTAATAAAGTACAATGAACATTCATACATAACGTCCTGAGCAGTATATGTGTACAAGCTTTAGCTTTGGATGCACCTTAACTTTCGATGCGCTCAACGCTAGTGTAAAATGTAGCGCTGTTTCAGATTTATTTCACGTACCCGTGTGCGTGCTTACACAATATTTTATACAACGTCAAACTCTGCCCGTTTGTATCTTCTTTTTTTATGTTTGCGCACCACTACTTGCGCGCATAAATCACCAGATTAAGACTGGTACAATGCTTAACTCTGTGCAAAAGTTATCCACAGACCCAGGATCTTTGCCTCGCCAGTCATTGGGCGCGTTCAGTAGCGGCTTCAGAGTCAAGGAGTCATTAGGAATTGCAGTAGACCGTTTTCGCAGCCCGCTAAGCACCCGGATAGCGCTCCGTAATCCGCCGCAAGACCTTGAACTATGCAGATAAGGCTGGACGCGCATGCGCAGCTGCGGCGTTTTCTTCTCGGATAACGTAGCGGAGGAGAAAAACGATCTACTACAACTCCCTACTGACTCCTTCCACTGGACGGCCAAAAGTCACTACCGGTGCACGTAACTCCGGGGCTTCGGAGTCAAGCTCCGAAGCACCGAGTCCGAAGACGGTGCACGTAGAGTCAAAGCAGCTAAAGATAACGTCATTTCCTGACTGGCGACGATTTCCAGCGCTAAAAGAGAAAACACAAAATGGCGGGATAAGTTGCGTTGGTTCTGTCGCGGTTGTGCGGTTTGCTCGCATTTGTTAATGAAAAGTGCTCAAGGTAAGGCGAATAACGCGTTCAAATTTCTTTTCCAGGTAAGGCTCTTTTCGTAAAATGCATTGACCATATCTTGTTTGGTTGGAAAATGCTAATAAACAACGTAAACGTTCATTTGACGCCGTGTCTTGATCGCGGTTGCACGGAAACTCGGTGAATATCGACGATAGTCCTGCCCGCGCTAAACAGAGCAAGGCAGGGTATGAACGCGAATTCGGTAGCCGGTTGGGCACTCACGCAGAGCATGATCCCGATTGATGTTTTGTTTGCGTAGCTAAATCAGGGTGCACGTTGGCTGACGCTCGCTTCGGCCGACAAAATCTTGATCGCCGAGCGTGGCAGAACTTCCCGTGTGTATACGAATACATTTTATAGGAAGTTCGTTACGAAGGGCAGAACAAACGTATGGCCGTATAAAAGTATCGCAACCTGCGGCGTAGATTCGCCGAGTTCTATATTTCGCGTGTGCTGACGACGTTTCCGTCGGTTTTTATAACAGTAGCTGCCTTTGCACCGTCAAGCGAAGGGCTCGATCAGAGGCACGCGGTTTACAGAAGCGCGTTTTAGCGAACGCCATTTTACCGACCCCAGGTCATCGAATCTCTTCACAGAGAAACCAAGTTTAGAGAAAATGGCGATGAGCCTCTTTTTAGCAAATCCGACCGCCGCGAAGCGGCGTGTACGGAGAAGTCAGGTGAGTTAACATTTTTGTAATGTGCCGCCGCAGACTGCCGCCGCGAAGCGGCTAGCGCAGCAGGGGGCTTGGGTTTAAAGCCCCTCTATCATGGGAAGAGTGGCGTCATTAATTGTTGTGAAATGCTCGAGGCACGTGCCGCGCGCCACTTCTGGGAAATTCATGGCCTCTGAAATCTAGCTCGAGTGCTGCAGTGTACTAGGACGCTTGGTATTCCTGGTACACTGTATCAGTGCTGCGCTGTGCCGCCATGATCTTCCCAAAGGGCACGTGGCACGTGCCTCGTGCATCGACGAACCTTACGGTTAACACGCGCTCCAGTGATGCACGCGCGAAGTGGAAAGCCTTTTGTAGCGTGAGCTACACTGGCAGAGGCTGAGCAGTTTCGCGTGGCTCGCTTAAAATGAGCCGTGTTCCGCGCGGCGCATGCGCGAGGCGCAGTGACGTCACACGGCGCACAGCTGGCGTGCCGGAGACGCCGCCGCCGCGCGCGCCTCGCCGGTCTGCGCATGCGCGAGGAGCAGTGACGTCACATGGCGCACAGCTGGCGTGCCGGAGCCGCCGCCGCCGCGCGCTCCGCCGCCACCGCGCGCGCCTCGCCGGTCTGCACATTCCAGAGGAGTGACGTCATAGCCGCGGCAGAGGCACTGGCGCCGCCGCGTGCCCAGCTGTCCGCCTCCGTTGCGCAGTAGCCAAGTCTGACCCTGCACCGGAGCCGCTTGATAGCGCCTCTCATCTTGTGCGCATAAGCTAACGCTACGTATATCCTGGCATATCCGAGCTAAGCCACCGCAATTTTTTAAATAGCGTCCCCTTTGTCAAGACTTCTTCAATTCCGGCGTCAAATAAAAGCGATCGTGCTCGTCATGGTCTGCTTCCAGTTTATTCGGAGACCGTCTTCCACAGGGGAGGAAGCGGAAACTGCGTAAAAACAAATTTGGAGCCACGGTTCTTTTTTTGCCGTTCAGTAGGCGTTCCGAGGACTCCGACTCGAGTGACTCCGCTAGGAGCTGAGGGAGCCGCTACTGAACGCGCTCATTGCATTTATCACTGAACTCGAATTAACATTAATTCTTATGATTTATTGCTGCTAGTTCATTTTTAACCTTGGCATTTTTTTTTTAATTATGACTCCTGCACCAGTCTTACTTTCGGTTTACCTAACTCAATATAAAAACCTGAGTGTCATTTTTTGCGTTTTCCAGTCTTGTCAAAATACCGTATTTGCTCGAGTAATAGCTGCACTATTTATGAACAAGGTCTTTGCGTCTTTTTTCCCACGGAACACATATACAGCCAATCATTACATTGCGCATAAAAAACATATCGAATAACCAGATCTAGAACACGATTCTCCATACAAATGCAATCTTCACAGCTGGTATCTTCGCACGAAGACGTTATCTTTGTCCTGTAAACATCTGGAATCATACTGTCGATGGCGGTCATTGAAAATCTGCCTGCTACGCGGAAAAGCGAACACTCAGGTTTTCTTCATAAACAGTGCGACTATTGCTCGAGTAAATACGGTAAACACCCAGCTACCTAAATGAAACACCTGACCGCCCGAAAAATAGTTTATTTGTGTTGATTTTTGAGGTATTTATTCGCTCAAGCTAAAATTTTGGAAACCCAAAGTCTATCACGTCATAACGTTTTCCTTGAAATCCACAAAGAGCTAAACACATACACTGCAAAAGGGCCGGCCCGTCATATAAATCTGATCAGCATTGAAATATGTGTAACTGGTCTCCAAAATCCCCGCGGGATGCTAATGATGACGCACAGGAAATTTTATATTTTTCAACACGTCGGTTGTTTTGTTCTACATGTGTCTGGCCATTTGGCTCAAGACGATTTTCGCGTTTCGTTCTGCCCAAATTTGCTGGATCTTATAAGTATACAGGATTCTACGGCTGGAGACGTGAGCTCGGAGCGGAGGCAAATGGCCCCGTTGCACGTGAACTGGCGCAACCGTGCGCGTTCCGAAGAAATCTCGTGCGGAGAAAAACAAGCGAAGGACCAGGGATGTCATATTCAGGATATAGAAAAATACCCAATCGTATCGAAGCGCCACCACACACGATTTCTCGGATTGATGTACAGGCCTGGAGGGTGATCCCACCGCCATTTGTTGGTTCAGATTCACACTAAACAAGGGTGGGGTTGCACCTTAACCGAAATAGTTTGCAGCAAACAACTTCCGAAAGTACACGCCTTCCGAAGTGCTGCGGGGGTGTTTGTTTTCGTAGCGGGACTGGCGTAAGCCTAGTAATCCCACGTCAACTGCTTTGCTTGATCTGGTTTGATTTCTTTCTTTGCGCGTTTTCCTGCTGAATAAATAGGGAGTTTTCGTAGATGGTTTCCGCTGTCTCGCGAAGTTCTCCTCATGACCGCTACGAGATCCGGGACCCTGCAGGCAAGGCTAGCGTCGCGACATGCTCAGTAGTGGCGTCTTTGTTCCGGAGGACCTAGCGGAGGTGACACAATGGTCTATGAAAACTCCCTAATGTGTTGGGCTCCCAAAAAAGCGGTCCCGCTACTCTGAAAATCGTAGCAACCATCGTGATTGCGACCACGACTTTAGTTTACTGAGGGTTAACCTACACGGGTAAAAAATGCCGAGCCCTTTCGCTTGAAGCAAGAGTCGAGTGGTCGCCTCGAAAGAGGTTTGTCAAGATATGTTTCCGTCATTTCGCTCTCTGAAGGCCTGTAGCTGTCAAGTTTAGAGCAGTCTACCTGGATTTCTAGAGCTAATATTTTAGGTCCGTGTTCTAATCGTGAGTCATGACGCTCATCCACCTTGCTCGCAGACGCTTTTCAAGAAAACGAAGAAAAACTGAAAGCGCTGCATATTTATTTTGTTGATTTTTCTTAGTCTTTTCGGTCGCTTTCTACGGCATATTTAAACACGCTGACAGACGCTTGTATAAACAATTGCCAAGCATGGCGCCGCGACAGGTGCCCCATGTGTGAAAGCACGTAAAGCGTGCGCGTGAGCGTAGCTTTGGAAAGCTTGCTTTTGCACTGACTCGTCCGTACGAGCAGACATAACGGCGGCCTGTCGCCCCACTTTCAGTCGTTTATTGTACCCTGGTTGTTGCACGATGGAACGACAGGACGCTACTTTCACCTTCGCGTCTAGCGGGCTTAGCGGACGGTTGTAAGGCCTGTCCAAACCGAAATCGGGTGCCGGATCTGACATCCGATCTCAGTTTGCACAGGTTTTTAGATCGGAGCGGAATAGCAGACGGTGTCGGAAGTGGCGAAGGGCCAAAGAAAACACAAGAAAACAAAACATCGTATTCGACTTTTTTCATTAACTTTTCTATATCGCTCATGCCAAATACAGAAAGTAATCAGCACAACACACCCGAGATAATCTATGATGAAATTTTACATAATTTACTTGATACACGCCGGAATATATGCTAATAAATAAAATACTCGGACATTACCGTTTTTCAATCTAAGAAAGCAGCAAGTACAATTGTATCGCACGCTCCCGTTTATCCAAGTCCGAAAGTCAACATTGACTGTCCGTATGGCGCCCAGCTATTTTCATGCATCCCGAAACGACACGACCGACAACCATTCAAGCAGCTCGACTTCACACAGTCAGGAAGGAAAACTCTTTGTAAAATGAATAATAATAAAAGAAAAGAAATGTTGCGCCAGCTGCACTGAAGTGGTATCTATGCAATTTCCATCGCTCTGAAAAGAAAAGAAAAAAGTGGTAGAAATAGGGCGGAGGGGTTCCAACGCCCCCATTCTTTCCATTTCATCGGTCTCCTCTCGTGTGCCTAGATTACAGAGTGTCTCGGAACCGCTCAATTCGGCGTCACGTGGTTTATGGGCGGCGTTTTGCATACGAGCTGCGAGCTGCGTCAAAAGTGTTCGTCGCCTGTAAGTCGTCTCCTCCCGCTTTCCATCTCGCCTTGTGTCAACGTAACGCGTTCGTACTTGCGGTTAATCTACGCAGGAAGCGTCCGTTCAATTAAATTGCAAACGCTCTCTATGGCTTCAGTTGAACCCTCTCCTAAATCTAGGCTCACTGGACCCGTTCCTGCTACGCCCTGTGTGTAAAAGGCGAGAAACAGAACACGGGCCTGAGCTTGTTGGCACTAGATCATTCTTCTTTCTTTTTTTTTCGCAGATGTTTATATTTGCGCTGGCTGCAAAGGCTATGCAGAGAAAATTACGTTGCTTCTCGGCGTATTTCGTGACCTATACACTTAACTAAGCTTTTTTCGTGTGTGTGTATGTGTCTAAAATTGATTGGTATTATGACATCGCGGCTTTGGATCTTGATATTTATTGGCAGCTCGAGCACGACGCGTATAAATACGCATGTTTGTTTAAAAGGGGAACCTTTGCTGTACGGGCGCGGAAAAGATAAATACCCGCTAAGCTTAAGTTAAGCTATTTGGTACACGCTGGCGAAGGGTAAGCTCGAACTTACAGAAACAAAGTAATTCGGCGGCTGTATGCCTTAAAATGAACACCGTTAAACAAACCTACATGTAATGACCGATTCACACGACCGACTGGTCCGCGGTGAGACTGAGCAGGTGATGACAGGTCCGCGGGCGTTCGGCTCTAAGAGCATCCACGCTATACGGAGGATGCGAGCAGGCGACAGCGAGGACGGATCGAACCAGTTCGCGACCCCACATCGCCGCGTAACGGCCACAGCAGAGTTGTTCAAGAGCGAGAGTCGTTTCCTGCTACAGTCACGGCGCTATCGAATTGTGATGATAAAAAATTGTTCTGTGCCACTGTTGCGTACCAAGCGAGATATAGCATCGTGATAGGTAAAGCGCGAAGTGCCATTAGTTTGACTAACACAAGGCATTACATAAGTACGGTCCGGTTTGAAGAGGCTCGCCGTAGAGGCACCGGACTCCTATGCTCGCTTAGGGACGTTTGCAGATCTATGTCCTCGTCCCCGCGCAGGCGCGAAAGGGTATCGCTTGTTAAAATGCTGGATGAATGCGCGGGAAAGATCGCGGAGTGCTGGACGAGTTCTTGAGAAGGACCTGGAGGAGCACAGGAACCAGCGGCCATTTCAAGATATTCTTTTCAAGCTGCTATTTCAGATGTTAACAATCGTGCATCTAGACGGTCAAGGCATAGTGATGCGCAGCCATTTTGTTTTGCTCGTCACATGAAACAAATAATATGTTGTCGCCACAGTTAACGCCTTTCTCACCATATATTCCCAAGTGAAAGGCGCTCAAATATTTCAGTCCGCCTGGCAGCGGACTGAAATACTTATTTTCTTTCTCTTTGCAGTAAACCTTTAACCTGACAATGATAAGGGGTTTCCGTTGTTATTGAATAATAAAAAAAGAACAATTTGTTTCAGAGCTCTCATTCGAAAACAAAAATGAGCGGAGGCCGTTCACTTTGACCAACTCTCTGACAAGCCTAAGCTGATGTCCTCTCTACATCCCCTCAAACGGGCTCTTTTCGCAGTATCGGGGCGTCACTGTCGTCCGTCCAGGCGGGATTACTGCTGTATTTGTTAAATCGACTTGTTCGGCACGCCGCTTAAGGCTAAAACCTTTGTCAACCCTACCTGAAATACACGTGACACCTATTTCAATTATTGAAATGAACTTCCAAACTGGTTTTTTTTTCTCGTCCCTTCGGAAAGAGAATATAAATTATAGCAAGACAATTTTTTTGACCAAAGATAGGAAGGAAGAGAATTAGAAAGTATTGGATAATTTCGCTGCAGCATAACCTCAGTGCCAGTTTTTTTGTGCCGCTTACATAAACATTTAGCAGAACACTTAAGCTCAGAAAGCCTTTTTGAGCGGCATGGCCCTTAGCAAAAATAGGCCGTACTTGAAACGAATTTGAAATATATTGAATATGAATATTCATTTTGTATTCATTCTGTATTATTTTGTCTGCATTCGAAATACGCACGTAATGTATTCAAAATATATTATAAATATTAATCAGAAAAGATTTTGGATATACCAAAAATATAATTCCTTTCCCCTCAAGATGTCATTTGTGTCCTAAAAAGCCGCTATACAATTCTTTTATTTTTTGGATTTTATCAGTAAATGTATTTCTGTGGTATTTGAAGGCTCTACTAAATACATCCCACAACACACATCAGAATCGAAAAACATCAAACACATCAAACATACACATGACGCACTGAACACCTGAATCACAGCCCCTTTTACTGCTCTAGAGCCTTATATAGCCTACATATTCAAGGTAATCATTTGGCCGGTGACCAGCACTGCACTTATTACTGTTCTAAGTATTCTATCTTCTCCAAGGGAGTCTGTCAAATGGGAAACAGTGTTTTGAGGTTCGTGGACGATATCTCTTACTAAAAAGCATTGGTACAACTAATAATAATTTGGCGCAGTCGCTAAAACAATATCCACAAAAACGGCTTCTAGAAGAAATGTTATTGCTTCTCTGCATAGCACCACTCAGGATGAAGCGAGTCAAGCTAGTTTCTTCACTTTAAAATAGTAATTTTGCTTTTCTCTACTAGTTGACTATTTAATATGGTCATTAACGTCAATATATTAAATTTACTACTCACATCGCATACAATGGCGAGTATACACATTCAGTGAACTAACATTGCGCTGACATAATTCCACGCCAAACATATCTGCTCACAGCTCTTGCTGAAGCTTTCCAGCAGCAAGTGTTGTGGTTGTAATTTCCGAACCCCGTTTGTGATTGGTATGCAAGAAACTCATCAGGTGTGTTCTTGATAGAAAAAGGAAACAATAACATAAACTTCGCTGATTCATCAGTGCGATGCTGCACAGCTCAATTGATAAACTAATCAAATGTTATATTAAGGCAGTTCAATGTACTCCACATCTGCTTGAAGTGAATTTCTGATAGGCGAGCTTTTCAATACTCTGGTAGTTTAAGTCAAACTACCAAATTATTGCAGTCAAAAGGTACTTAGGTTATAACACAACGGTATTTACGATTTCCAGGTATTTTAAGAGCATTCTGCACATATTTTTGATCGCTGACCTTTTTTATGGTTGGAGTATATTTTGCATGAAATAAACTAATATTTTAAGAAATCCAATTGAAAAGTATTTTGTGCCTACTAATTTAGTATTTGCATATTTCAGAACGCATGAAGAGAACTTCAAATGTAGTTTAAATAAAGGCATTTTAAGACTATTTTCAGAAATATATTTTAGAACTAAGTAAAAAAAAAGAAGTGTGTATTTTCGGTCTATTTTTTGTGTGCTTACAATTATGAGCTGTACTTCAAATACACTCAAATTAGAATGTGGTATATTTCAAACGTCTTAGTTTTCGCTAAGGGGTCTTAGCCACAAAAGGACAAAAATAAACGGGACAACAACAAGGCACTGTTGTAGACCGATTTCTTATTGTCCTTGTGTGGTTTCGGCGTTTTGAACGAGATAAACAGCTAACTAGAACGAATTGCCATTTTATTGACCTTAATGTAGCATTGGATTTTTTTCCAGTAAGCTTCTGCACATGCGTACATTCCGTTCCTTGGCCTTGCTTCCCGCTGTTGCCATTTTTGCAGGGCAAAGTTCCGGTCGACCAACATGTTCAGCCCCTACCTTCGCGCGTATTTCGTCGTTTTTGGTCATTCTTGTTTGAGTATTGACGATTGCAAGCAGGCCATCTAGCCGCCGCCATGTCTCTGCTCGTGCGGGCAAGTGCGTGCAATGACATGCTTGCGAAATCTACGTTCACGCGCACGCTGCACATGTTTGTACGCATGGGGACCAGTGAGACGCTGGAGTGCAATAGACAAATCTCACCAAGCGTTCGGCGCATGCGTGACGCCGCCATAACTTTGGTTCGCAGGAGACAAGCAGCAGTGCACGAGACGGCTCGTGCCGCCTCACGCTCTGCATGCGCAGAGCTCCAGCGAGGTTGTCGCATGTGCAGAAAGTGTAAAGTTCCCTTGACGCCTTGCTGCAGCGGCGGCGTAACCACACTGGCTGGTGAGATCGGTCTATTGTATATACGTTAAATGGGTCATTAAAGGCAATGAAGAACAATACAACAGCACAATGCCAATGTATTCTGACGAATGGAGGCATGTTGGGCTGCCCTTCATTGGTAGTTCGAAGACAACTCCGCAGACGGCGCTCGTTACTAGAGAAAGCTCCGTTGACGAACATCTCCTTTGTGCCTTAAAAAGCATCGCGCCTCTTAGGGCACGTAAATAATGCCAACTTCAAACAAATAGCCTTCAGTTCCGCCCCTTTGGTGCGCTCCCTGTTAATTTGTATTTTTATGATGTTTATATATATTGAGTTCTAAATATGACACAACACATTTTGTTGGGATATAACAACATCGTAAAAAAGTTAGTTCACAATTGTATTCAATATATTTTATCACTATTTATATACAACTGGCACATACATTCTATTATATGTGACTGAATTCAAAAATAATAGATATGCAAAGTACTATGTATACGAATATTGAATACTTAGATTGGAAATACTGCCCACGCATGTACAGAAACTTTGAAGTGTGCGTAACTACTAATAAGAAAAAAAGGTATTATATTTTGCCGGACCATATAAACGTTTATGAACAGACATTTTAAATATCCTATTTGATAAGGGTTTCAAGTGACAACGGCTTAGAAGTACGGTGTCTTGTCGCAACAGGTCGGTATAGTTGTGATTTTTATTCGGTAAAGATGGCCTTCGGGTTGACCGTCGGCGTGGCTGCGGTTTTTTCTGGACTGTGTTATTTGAGATTACGGTTGGCAAATAAACGTTAGCTGTGTCTTCCGTTTTGTGCTTGTTTCTGTCCAGTATGCCCCAGGCTCTAGTTTCAAAATGATCCTATTAAACCCTATTAAACTAGCGCAGCAGACGCTGACGTAAAAGCCATTCACAAACATTTGTTCCTGCACCATATCTATGCCTGCACCAACTCTTACTGGGTTACGGCAGCTTCCCATAGAAGCCCATGTATTTAATATAAAAAAATGGCCACAACATCAGAAACGTTACACTTCGAACTATTTGCCATGCTACTACCATGTTCTATCATATACCGATGTTCTTGTGCCAAAATTTCACAATGATGACTTATAAACTGGAGTTTTCTCAGTCGAATAAACGTTTTGATGCATTGCCACTCCAAATAGTATTAAATTAATAGAAGTTTACAGTTTATTCTTGATTCTAAGAACTCGTTATAAGGTGTAAATTAAATAAAATCCCTTCGAAATATTACGGCAAATTGTGTAGTGTCTAATATGAGTATTACATATGTATAAAATATATTTAGGAGGTACCTCACGCAAATTTTTGAAAAAAAAACAGCGATGCTCAAACGAGCCCAATTAAAAATAAAGCAACCTACAAGTTTTTTATTCGCCAGCAGTAAACCAGACGAATCGCTAATGTGTCAGGAACATTTTTCTTTTTTCTCAAAAATATTTTCTTGGGTTCCTGCGACCAATCTGCAAAGAAGGCGAATTCGTTCTCGTACAGACGTTTACGATCATTACCACTATTCTCCTACTTACATCAATTAACTAGCGAAAAAAAAAACAGATGTTACGATAATATAAAATTATGAAATGTTTTGATAATATGTTTGCTAATGATTAATGTTGTACTTATAACAAAATAATTTTTATTGTAGGGAATTGTATTGTGGAGAATAATTATAATGTATTGCGGTGAATAAACGACTCATGACAGTATGGTTGTTCATGTGAACTTACCATTTACATAGCAAAATTATAATTAGGCACGTGCTAAATGTTTACCTTAAATTGATTATCCCAATCGCCCTGCACACAAGAAGAAAACATCAGGAGAAAAGTGTATTAAAATATCCGACTTGATATGACATTCCTGAAATAGAGTTGAAGTTCAAGATTTTGCAGTGGCACCGGGTTGCAGTCAGCGTTATTGTATTTTATACTTTATTGCCAGTTTATTTATTTATTTACCCTAAAGGCACTGAGGGATATTACATAGGGGCGGGGGGAGGAAGGGGAGAAGCGAAGGTACAAAGTTTGATACAACTGGGTCAAGTGGAAACGGGTCTTGACGTGGAGTTGAGAACTTGGTCATTCTCAAAACGTCCCCGGACAAGGAGCCGGTGTCCAAATTTAAAATGATGAACAGAATGCTCTGAAAACTGTCGAACAATGTCCACTTCAAGTCACGTTTTCTCAAAGATGGCTCATTTCGGAGGACATGCCACAGTAGATGTTTGTAGTCGAGGGGCCTAAAGTTTGTATTTCGTCGCCGATTAAGAATTCGGCCATTCTCCAAAAGTTCCCGGATGAGGAGAATGTGTCCGAATTTGAAATGATTAACGAATGCCTGCAAATTAGTCGAACCATATCCACTCCGAGGTAAGTTTACTCAAAGTTTGCTCATTTTAGAGGATTTGCCATTGCAGCAACGTATAGTCGAGGGCCTCAAATTATTTATTTTGTCACCAGTTAAGTTCTCGGTCTAATTCATAAAGTTCCTGGATTGGGCACGAAGGCCAGACGGGCACATTGATACTTTAGACCCATGTTGTGGTAAAAAAAACTATGTCCAAACTCCGGTCTAAAAACATGCTTTTCGTGCAAGGCTCGTCAAATTATGAGGCGCTGGAGAAATGCAGCATTCTGCGTTAAGTCCTTATTTCGAACTCTTTTTGTTCGCCTTCCGCCCATTGAAAAGCATGCGGGAAGGGCCTTAGAACGCACCTGGTATCGCTGCGCCGCAGCGTTCTTCCGCAACATGAAGTTCGTCTGCGTTCCTCGCCGTCACCATGGCAACGAACGCCGAATGAATGGAAGCACGCACGCTACCGCCGCGTGAAGCCAGCAACAGCTGACGCCATTTTACGAACGCCGTCTGCTAGCCAAAGCCGAACGCGGTATGTCAGATCAACCGCCTCCGCCGCCGCGCCGCAAGCAAAGACGACGAAGCTGAGACACGCCGACGGCGATCAGAGCAAGCAACAACACCGCGAGACGACTACAACGGCGGCATTTATTGGGATCAAAGGCTGCTTTCGCCGGTGCGCCGCTAGCAAAGACGACGAAGCTGAGGCACGCCGACGGCGAATAGGCGAGCAACAGCACCGCGAGACGACTACAACGGCGGCATTTATTGGGATCAAAGGCGCGAAATAAGCAAGAACAATTTTTATTTGAATCATAACACGCGATATCCAAGTTGGGGACCACATACCTTTGCTGGATCTTTCCTGTGAACTTTTTACAGAGACACGGGGTGCCGCGTACAGAACACAGCTCCGTTTGCAAAATATGGGGGCCCTGAAAAGGGCCGTTTAGACCGCTACCAGAACCTATAACTGACGTAACGAGCACTTGACGAGCGGTTGGCGCATAAGTCGTCTTTATGCACGCAGGCGGGCGACGGGCTCAGCGCAGCGGATCACTCGAAGTCACCGGGGCCGTCAGAATCCTCGTCCTCCGCACTATAGGGAAGGTCCCTGTCTGCGTCGGGGCTGTAGATTTTGGCGGCCGCGGCGACGAACGACTGGAATCTATCAGTGTTTCCGCGCGCCTTCTCTCTCCTCCAAAACATGAACTTTGCAAGGTGACCAGTGAAATGGTGGCTCTCGCGCCGTCCAGATGGAAGAGACTTTTTGACGTGGGCCCAGGTGCCCTCCACCGTATTGGTGTGCGCACCAGTGTTCGGGTCGACAAAGTGCAGCTTGTGGTTAACGGTGAGGTGCGTGAAGCGAGCGTCATCTGCAAGCTTGCGATAGCCAGCCCAACAATCAGTGATTATTCTTGTTCCAGGGCGGACCCACTTGGCTATTAGCCCTAGCAGGGTTTTAGCGTCACGGGTCTCCACGGGAACAAGAAAGCAGCACCCGCTGCCACGCTCCACACCGCCGAAAACCCACTGGCCAGGCCTTAAATACCCGCGATGGTACTTTCGCCGCCCGAACATACTCTCGTCTAGTTCTACTGTCACGCCTTCGCCGCCAATCATCTCTGAATGCGTAAAGACGGCATTTACCACAACCTCCCGACAAAGGCTCGTCCAATCAGTTATTGTCTTACTTGCGACATCAGTCTCCCGCTGAATGACGGCGCACGGTAGGTTCTGGCACCAGAGGTAGATGATTTTCATGAGTTGGGGAAGCGTCAGGTGCGATCCCTCGAAAAAGGAACCGCTTCGTACCGAGACCTCGCCCCGGCACTGAACCTTGACCGGCTTCCTCTTGGGCACCTCACGAGTCATCCACACGGCGCATCTCCACGAATAGCCGTCCGCAGATCTAGCGCGGGCTTGCAGCGTCATCGCAGCTTCGCACTCTGGGCACGCACGAGAACCCAGGAGCAGGCCCATGCCCTGAAGCAAATTAATTGCTTCAAGAGGGTCCTTCATGGCGTCATGAAGACGGCACAAGTTGAACGCCATGGCACTGCGATGCTCGCCTCTGGAAGAATAAAGCGCCGAGTGAAAACTGCGCGCTTCTTTGCATTTATTATTTTTATTTCATCCGCCATTTTATACCTCGTGACACAATTCTAACGAACTCATTGGTTGATCGGTCGGACCACACCATCGCGTGACAAAACAAACGCCAATCGTGTGACCAGAACGGTTGCCACGGTCGGCATCGTTAGAAGAGAACAGTCGAACCCAACAACAAAATAAAGTAACAAAGTGAATAAAGAAAACAAAAATAAGAAGGGAGCCGTTGGAGTTTCGGCAACACGGACGCCGTCTTCTTTGATGAGAGGAGGAGCGGCCGTGCTGCTCTGGCCGCACTGGCTGCTCAAAATCTCCCTTTTTTTTCTTTTTCTTTTTTTTAACTTTACAGGGTGCCACGATCTTTATTTGAAGCTGATTTGTTAAATTAATAACAAACAACGCGTCGGAACGGAGGAGGTAGGGAGTCTTGGCGTCAGAATTCGACGTGGTAGAAAAGAAAAGAAAATAACGAATGCACAATACGTACCGTATGCCAAGACCGTTATACTCCGCACTCGGTGAGGACTCATGACGCCACCGACGACCGTTAGGCTATTTATTTTGTTTCCTTAGATTTTTTATCGTGACGACTACTCCACTGTGCCTCGAAGTCTCCAGCGGAGATCCGGCAGTTTTTAATAATAATTATTATTGTCGTTTGAAGGGCATTCTTTCTATGCTGCTTCGTTCCTGACGCCATAAAAATATTCTTTCTGTTTAGATTATAGGCGCGAAAACTCCACACTGACTAGGGCCTGAGTAACAACTCTGCATTACTCAGGCCCTAGTCCGTGTGGATGTTTCGCGCCAACAATCTAAAAAGAAAGAATGGCATATACACACATCACACGCGCACGCACTCAAAGTTGGTCCATAAGTCCAGTGTCCCCGACGTGTTTTTTTAGCGCTTTCAAAACGATACACTGATACCACCAAGTGTTCTCCGCCCAGGAAGTTTTGGTGACATTAAATAGTCTACTTGTTGTCTCCCTTACTCCGTCCCTGTCTTGCGGCGCATTTTCTCAAAAGTGGTTTATGGTCAAGCAGTTGCAGCGTTCTTCTCGTGTCTTCTCGTTGGGTGCTGTATTTCACGCATGCACACAAAAGATGCTAATAATGGAGCTAAATAATCGTACTAATGAATTATTGGACTAATTTTATTGGACTTAATGTATCCACAAACCAATCCGATCATGAACTAAACTTTTTTTATTTTCTTATACGTGGTGCTAAGTATTCTCGCCCCATATTTTTATGGCGTCAGGAACGAAGCAGCATAGAAAGAATGCCCTTCAAACGACAATAATAATTATTATTAAAAACTGCCGGATCTCCGCTGGAGACGTCGAGGCACAGTGGAGTAGTCGTCACGATAAAAAATCTAAGGAAACAAAATAAATAGCCTAACGGTCGTCGGTGGCGTCATGAGTCCTCACCGAGTGCGGAGTATAACGGTCTTGGCATACGGTACGTATTGTGCATTCGTTATTTTCTTTTCTTTTCTACCACGTCGAATTCTGACGCCAAGACTCCCTACCTCCTCCGTTCCGACGCGTTGTTTGTTATTAATTTAACAAATCAGCTTCAAATAAAGATCGTGGCACCCTGTAAAGTTAAAAAAAGAAGAAGAAAAAAAAGGGAGATTTTGAGCAGCCAGTGCGGCCAGAGCAGCACGGGCGCTCTTCTCGTCAACTGGTAGCCATGCTTTAGGCACCGCACGGTGCTTACAAAACTAAACACCTTTTCTCGACTCTGATTGGTTGGAGAGATGATTGACGTGTCCAATGTTTGTTTTAAAATTGTTTCTCCGAGCCGTAATGGTATTTATATCGAGAATATTTGTATGTTTGAGAAACAAATACTCTAGATGGATTCATTATTGTTTTTGAAAAATATCCCGAGATTGCCCTTCCGCTTCGGCTTCAAACAATAACAAACCTGGCTGCGTTTGCGGGTCTTTCAGTGCGAGTCGTTCTGCTTTCACTGAGCTTTTTCAAGGAAGAACTCCTCAACCTACCTAGTTTGCAGCAAGCAACTGTCGCAAGTACGCGCCTTCGAAAGCGCTGTGCGGGTGCTTGGGTTCGTAGCGAAACCGGCCTAAGCCTAGCGTCCACATCGACTATGTTGCTTGATCTGGCTTGCTTTGTTTCTTTGCTCGTGTTGGTGCTGCATAAAGATGTTGGTTTCGGCACAAGGCGCCCGATGATCTGTGAATTGTGAAACCGTTGGGATTGCAACCATGGTTTATTACCGAAAAGATACCTACCTTCAAAGGTAAGAATTTGCTCGCCATTCGGCTGGAGGCAGTCAGGCGTTAGTTTGTCTATGTTTCTGTCATTTAGCTTTGAAAAGAATGTATAACCCTCAACTTTCGCAGTGCACCTGGCCTACCAAAGCGAAAATTGTTACGTCGCGCTTTAATTTTGCGTCATGGCGCTCACGCACCTCGCGCGCACATTTCATGTGAAAAAAAATACCAGAAAAAGTAAAGTTAAAAAAACAACATAAAACTTTTGTTTAGTTTTACTCCACTCGGCCGATTATTACCGGACATCTATAGACGCTGAGAGACGCTTTCCTTGGACCGTTGCTCGTACATGATGGAACGTATCGAACGCCGCTTTCATGGCCGCATCTTGAGAGCGTTGCAGAAGATTTTGGACGGGCCGGAATAGCAGACGGACGGTGGTGAAAATGGACGCCGACGCGCAGCTTTCGTGTCCACCTCTCACGGACACTACATACGACGATAGACTGTGGCGAAATAGCAGACGATGGCAGTGGCGGCGCCGCGCGACTGCTCGCACGACTGGGAAGCGGTGTCAGATCCCAGAGTAGACGCACCGGATGTCGCGAAAGGGAGATACTAGACTTCTTAGCGTGTTCAGCTGAGTCGCCTAGTCAATCAGGCAGTAATAGGCGGGGCCACTGATCTTTGGTGCGGACCAACGAGGTAGAGGGGCTTAGAGCGATAAACCGGGGTTCCGGTCTCCACTCCAAAGTGACCCCCATAAGGCCGCTGCCATTGTACGCAAATTTGACCACTCGTCACGTGACCAAACCAAATACGTGACGTCACAGGAAAGATGGCAGCGACCGGGCAGCGGCTGGCCCCAGCTGGGTCGGAGCATTGGTCAGAGCTTGTCGGATGTTTTGTTTCTTTGTCGTTCGTCTCGGGGAGTTGGTTTCAGACGCGGAAATGGTCATATGAGACCGGTCGAAAGCGACTTCAGAGTTCAGCGTGGTGTCTGACGTAAATATAACGTGAAAATACGGAGGAACGGTGTGCATTTCGCTGGTGACCGACGGGGATATTGCCACGGAAGACACAATGTGCCCTACGTTGCTCGGACCTCGGATTGATTCGAATACCGCTAAGATACAAATGTGCTCTCGTTGACCATCGGAATCTTCGAGGTCTGCAGTGAAGCATGTGCAATGTATCTGGATAGCCTGAGTCGTGCTTGGCAGTGTGCAATCGTGGTGCCGCTTCGTTCAAAGAACCGAAGGCTCACTTTGGTTGTGCGGCACACCGGAGAGCTGCCTTGAAGCTGGTAGTTCCCGCACCGTGCTAAATTATGCTGTGCTCCTTCCCAAATTGTTCCGGCAGAGGCGTGCACTTTCACGGAGCACAGTTGTGCGGCGTACCGAAGAGCTGGCTTTAAGCTGGTAGTTCCTGTGCCGTGTTTTAGGTGATGCTGTGCTGCTGCCTAAATTGTTGCCAGTTTTGTTATATTGTCACGGGTCCTTGTTCCTGCCCTATCTTCTACCAATATTCACAATTCTTGGAAGTTCCAGGCCATGCTCGGCTGTCATTGTATGTTCTCGTGGAGGTGCTGGGTACTTTACTTTTAGCCCTTCACTCTGTGTGCACCCTGGCGGCTCCTCAGCTGAGTTGCCCGATTACGGACACGGGTGGCGGACTATCCCGCGTCTTAAATTCCCGGCGAGCCGTGAACCGAGTTCTATCCCGAGCCCGGCAGAAAAACCACAAGACAAGCGAGTACCGCGAGAACGAACCTCGCAAATACACCACGAAGAACCTGAAATCCGAGCCAGTTGCTTCTACCAGGAAGCGTCACCGGAATTCGGTCTTCTGCCAGAAAAACCGAAGCTGACTAAGCCAGCAATGACAAACCTGTAACAGCAAACCGCGTCCGCTCTCACCATTGTTTGCATGTTCGTCGCACCTCACACTCCGACGCCTTTCACTCATTTAATAGTCACTAAAAATTAAATAAAGACAATTAACGAACGAAGTTGTGTGCGTGTCGTCCTTGCAATCATAGGTAAATCATATAGATGTCGTATAGTCGTCGTAAAGTTGTCGTAAAGATAACAGCTTGGATGGTCCTCCATCTTCACGTGCAGTGGATGGGCTCTACAATTTTTTTTACTTCAGTGTTTTTTTAAGGGTCAACTTAGTATAAAGCGCCTGTCGCAAATTTCCGGCTTTGGGCAGGGGACACGTAGAAATTGGTAAAACTAGAATGGAAATAATGCAGCTCCTAGTTTTACGTAAAAAAAATAAAAGACCGCATAAAAAGCTTTCCTCGTACTAAATTTAGAGCATGCTTCCACGGCCAAGAACCTTAATTAGGCTCATCTAATTAGCCACCCTGAGTAGACAAAACCTAGCAACCCGCTTTCTCTTATTATCGCACCACCGCTTCGCCGGTTCCTAAAGCTCTAGAATAACAACTCAAAGTGATTAGTCTGTAATGTCAAAGAAAATTATCTCGTTCTAGCCTTTATTTAAAAATTAATCATAATAACCAAATACTCCAGAGCACCTTGCTGTCATCCCCCTTCCCCCGCCTCCCCGGCCTTTTCCGATAGATCGTTTATATCTCATCAATCTTAAGTAGTTAAAAATGATGAGGGCCGAAAATGGCGACGTTTTGCTACCAAAATGTGACTTCCTGTTATAGGATGTTTTTATTATTTTTGAATCTTCATATTCTATGTGTAAAATAATAAGTACCAAATATGATCTAGAAATTAGTAAGGGTGTTCGAATATTCAAGTTTCAAATTCGAATCGAATAGTACGAGTATTGTCCGAATAATTCGAGTCGACTTTTGAACTCCTAGTATTTGACGTTTTGAATAGTTTGATACGTCGATCATCAGTACTGAGACGTACGTTAGGGTATAGTCAAGAGCGTTTTAATTGGTGGAACTTGTCCTTACCTGCCTATGTTGGGTCTAGATCAAGCCTACATTGAAAAGGCATGAAAAGGCATGATTAACAAATAATTTCGACATAATGTAATTGCTTCCTTGTGTTCCTCGAACGAAGCAATCATGCTCCTAGCTTCTTGGATGAACTCGACGGAAACCCGTAATCCACGCCTGTCGCCATTTAAAATTCAGTGATATTTCGCTGACTGCAGACAGCTTTGCGAATTATAAACTTATTATTGCTAGTTAAGTACATAATATGAAAAATTAAAAATAGTAGTAATCATTTAACCTAACTCTTCCTCAAACCGTCGCTCCCCTCGTCGTCGTGGGAGGTGCCGGGGTTAGAGGGCTCAAGATGTCACCTAATTCAAACGCTTCAGCCATGTTCCTCGATTTGACCAGCACACTGCAAGTACACACGTGAAAGAGCGAACAGAAGAGGCAGCTGTGTCTTAAGTTTGTAGTTAAAGTGGGGTCTTAAACACTGTTTTTATTCGTACACTTTCTTCGCTCCACGTGACCTGCAGGGAAATAAACACGTAGGATTTTGTTTCTCGGCTGTGTGGCTTTTTTGTGCACATTAAAAGAAAGCTTTTCGCACTCGTATTCGATTTTTATTTTTTATTTTTGGACGACTATTTGGCATTATACGATGCGAATTCGATTCGAGTAGAAATTTCACTATTCGCACACCTTTAGAAGTTTGTGAAATACGCACTCGTAAAACGCCCGGCGACCCGAAAAGGCATACATTGACCCATTTTTGTACGCGCGGACCTCCAAATAAAAATAATGGCGGGCAACGGCCCGTTGCCCGCATCACATTTAATTTGGGAATTGAGTCTGGTCGTCTTCTCTCCGTAGTATTCATCTGTAGCTTCAATACATAACGAAAAAGTAATTAAAACATTATCTTTCCGCCGCGAAAGACTATCGTTACACATCTGTCGTAATATTCGAACGCACGCGGTTTTCTCTTTCTGGTAATTTTGCGGCATCTTCACAGATGTGCACAATAATTTGTTTTTAATATTACCTTATAACATTCAAAATTGGCATGCCTGTCCTTTCGGATATGTACAATCCATATGTCAAGCTCTGATTACAGTATAATTTTTTATATCTATGAAAACGTAAAGAAATTTTTGTCAACTTCTTGAAAAACGATTTTTTGCTATTGAAATTATTTTAAAGTATTACATTATTTTTGTTATTCATTGCACTCTTTGGTTTTAAACCATCGAATTAGTTTATTTTACAAGACTCTCTTAAGTGTGTTGTAACCTCCTACGCGTGCGCAAGAGGTTTTTTCTTGCATGTGCAGTGCATCCAGAAAAACAAAATCAACATAAAAACTAATACTATATTTATAAATAAATTTTAAACACTATAAATTGTGAACGGTTCAATCATCTATTGTAAATATTAAAACAAATGTTCGCCTGGCGCATGTCCGCTTAAGCAACGTTCAGCTATTTCACGCGGTCTACTTTCCGAGACTACTACAAAATGAAGACATTTGTCATCCTCTATCGTTAACGTTAATTATTCTACACTATCTTATAATCACCTAAAGACCAATTTTTTCGTCTTAGATATGTTGATCACAAATATAACTTCTGTTGTATCTTAATTTTTAAATGAATATGTTTTATTGGTAATCTTCTATTTACACTACTCCCTTTTATGTAATTTCCTAATAGAACTAATAAAATTTAAGTTAGTAAAATAAAAAAATGAGTCATAAGCCTTGTGGCGACTTTTCTCGCTGCCTGATGTATACACGAACTCATCTCTGTGACGTCACGGCGCGGTGGTGGCGCGCCGGTCGCACTTCCGGTCTGGGGCTGTGGGCAGAAGTCCCCATGCCAGACGTGTATTCCTGCGTTGTTTTGAAAGGAATCAGACAAAAACCTGCCTTAGCGTCAAAACGCCGCGACTGGGGCCGTACCAAAAGTGTCGAGAAAGGTTTGAAGGTCAGTTTTCACGTGCTCGGTTCGTCCGAGAATCTGGATATGTGCCGGGAAAAGGGAAAAGCAGACGCCGTCGGACAACGATTGCTTGGGCGGGAAGCACTTTGGGTTGAATTCACGGATACTTGTGGTCATCAGATTTATTTGTTTTGTTCCAACATGAACGCCAGAAAATCGTCAAGTTGTGCGGACCACCTGCGGACTACGTTCAGTGCGTCTTCAAGTTCAAACTTGTCGTCTGCTCTTTCAAACGTTTCTGCTTGTCGTCTGCTCTCTTAGACGACGCCGGCCCGTAGACCAAAAGTTGGTCCGGTCCTTGCGATAAGAAGTAAGTGCAGGCCTCAAAAGACTTAAATTTGAAGGTTGGTAAGCAGGCTCTTCGTAAACAGTAGATACATGGAGATGTTGATTATTGTTACCAGCGGCCATCACCGACTTGTTATGCCTGATTCACTTGGTCCGGTTCTGCTTGCGATTTTCAGTATTGACGTCGACCATCTCAGCTACGGTTCACGCTTTTGCAGCCCGAGCGACGTCGCGACTGAAAATTGCGAGCGAAATCTCATCAGGTGAATCAGGCTTTAGCGTACATTCTGCGGCGGCCACGCGGAATGAATCGCCGCATGTCAGATTATTCACTCGGAGTTTCGCGGTGTAACGAGCCTCGTTAATTTCGCTGACGCTGCTCATGTAGTCAGGCATTGCCAGGAAGACGTAGAATCAACAATTCGATTGCGAAAAAGGGCAGGGGAACTCACACTGACGCCGATAACATCGCGTTTCAATGGTTTGTTTATGGGCGACGGCGCGCTTGTTGCCCACACCCCCATCGCGCATGCGCGGCGCCGGTGGCGTCCGCTAGGGGCGCTCCGGGCGCTCCGGTTTGTTTGCAAACATGAGTTGGTGTATACTCGAAACCATCGGATAAAAGCTATAGCTCTCGCCAATAACTGGTAAAAAAAAAATCGGAGCCCGACGTTTAGTTACGACTTGGTGGACAAGGAAACAAAGTTATACAAAACACAAAAGACAACACTCGTCGCCAACACAAATAACTGAATGCATCTACGTCACCCTTTTTATGTCAGTCTTGCACATACTCCAACTCAGCCTCTTACAACTAAAGCGAGAATAACATCTATGCGAAACAACTGAAGAACGAAGCGATCTTAAAACAAAAGTAGGACCGCATCTACACAACCCAGACCAGGGAAACCTAGAAGGCTTAGAGCGAAACGAAAAACATGGTTCTACCGAAAAAAAAACAACTATAGAGATATTTTAAACATTTAAAACAAAACTAAGGCCGACAAATAAAAGAAAAATCTTGCATGCATATATGAGGAATAATACACAAAAGGTTTACCCAGGATAGGAGCTGCAGAATGTGATTGGAGCTTATAGAGGCAACGTTAGAGGGGAATGCCAGATCCGGGATTTAGATGCGGAAATTGGACATGTCGGGAATATTTGGAACACACAGACACACACAAAAAACATATATTGAATGCACAAATAAAAAAATAGACACGGTAAAATGACCGCATTCGACTAGAACTACTTACCAAAGTGCCCTGTACTGATATGACCGCGTACCGAAACAACAGCATATAAAAATGTCAAACCAAGATTGTCCGGTGTGAAACTGTCCGGTTGCGCATTGTGCAGTACCGAAATGAACTGTACCGAATTGAAAGGTACCAAATTGAAATGTACCGAATTTAGAATTACTGAATCGAACGGTACTAAATATAACAATACCGAATTGCTCTATACGGCACTGTCTGGTTCCGCACTGTCCGGCACCGAAATAAATGGTACCGAAATGGACGGTACCGAATTGTAAAGTAACAAATCGAAATGTACCGAATTGAAGCGTTAACGAATAGAGCGGTACCAAATAGAGCGATACCAAATTGTCCGATACGGCACTGTCTGGTTCCGTACTGTCCGGTTCCGAAATAAAAAGTTCCAAATAGAGTGGTAGCAAATTTAACGGTACCGAGTTAGACGGAACCAAAATTAACGTTACCGAAGTGAAAGGCACCAAATTGAACGATACCGAAATTTCGTGTGCCCTCTGCCGACAGCGCGTTTACTGTGCTTCAGAGTGGCCGAAAGCCAGTTACTTGTAATGACTGCATCTGAGGCCATGAAAGTCGACATCAAATCTTGTGTCTTCAGCAGTGTCTTTACGTCAATACAACAGGCGATTTTCTGTAGAGTTTTGAGTTTTCAGCCAGTTAACAATCGTTCGTGTTGCTCCGATTATATGCTGATTGTCGATACATTGCCCGCTAGCAACAGCTGGATGCGACGAAGGCTTGTAAACATCCATCAATAAGTAAAATATATATATATATATATATATATATTATAGTAAAACAAATTATGATAATCTTATGTGCATGATGTTGAGTTCACAAATAGGCCACTTCTCGCATCAGAAACTTCATCTAAATCTAATGAAATTGCAAAACCTTATTATCTTATCTGTGGAATGTATTGTATGAAGTCTGGACTATACCGTACCATCGGCATCCTAACTGAGGATTATAAAACGATGAATACGATCGCACAATTTGATTTGGAAGTGCTACGGTTAAACGTCTCGAATCACTGTACAAAGTACCACATCTGCCCTTTTTGGTTGAGATGCGGTGTGAATGTCAGTATTTATCAGTCTAAAAGAACCATTAAGGATACATTCTGAACGTGAAGTTTCTCGGTAACGCCGGGGGAAAAGTTTGGACAGTTGATTTTCCTTCATACTTGCCAGGTCGAGTACTCACAGAAGTGCTTTACATGTACAGGGTGCTAAAAAAACTTCCAGGGTTTGTTTTCACCGCAAAAATCAACTATGCAATGGGGAACGCTCATTTTTCATGGGAAGGTAGTGCTAGAGGTCCGAACCATTTGCCAAAGTATCGGCACAAACATTATATGTTATTCAAAAGTTGTAAAGGATTTTCTGAAAATTTCAATGGGAAAATAGGGCCCATTTTCGCCCGTTTTCGGTTTCTGGCGCTCCGTCGGCCACCATTTTCCCATTGGCATTTTCAGAAAATCATTCATAACTTTTGAATAAAATATCGGTTCAGGCTGAAACTTTGGAATCTGGTTCGGACCTCTAGCGCTACCTTCGGATGGAAAATGAGCGTTCGGCGATGCGCAGTTTATTCTTGCGGTGAGAAAAACCAGTAAATGTTTCTCGGGGACACCCTGCGTATATTAGCAACTTTCGTCCAGTTCACTGTTTCACATATAGCACCGACCAAGGTAGGAACGTCGTTCCAGTCGTTGGCAGTTCTCGGCATGAAAGAGTAAGAATAGATGTTTAACAAAAAGTTAGGATAATACATTTTATATTAGAGACTTAGAAGAAGAAACTCTCAATGTAATGCATGATCGGACAAGCTTGGGTTTAACATGATGAAAAATCGCGCACAAAGAGGCAAGGACATATGAGGAAAGAACACAGAACACAGACACGCGCGTACTCACAACTATGGTATATTAGGTAAATAAACAAAAAATGAAGCCAGATTCATTCATGACTGGGGACACCGGCACCAGGAGGAGTACAGTTCAGTCACAGTCAAATGGTCGCAAAAAGGCAACTTCTTTTTCGCTCAAAGCAACCGACGGCTGACTAACGCAGCGATCGGTCAAACCCAAGATGGTAAACGCTTCGAACACCTCGCGTGTTTGTTTTTCTTTTAAAATGCCCAATAATTGAGGCGTTTCTCTCCATATTTTTAGGGGGAAGGGGAGGGATGGTGAGTACAAGTCTCACAATGTACCGAAAGGTGACCACCTACAGTTGATGTTAAAGAAAGATGGTGCTCTCGCAGCCGGCCATTCAGACACCGTCCAGTCTGTCCAACATAGCATCGTCCACAGGAAATAGGAATACTGTATACAACGCCCGCCGAACTGGCAACAAAAGGCCGCACATGTTTTTTCTGCACGTGTATTTATATTTTTTCCGCTTTGATGCGAACCATAGAACCAATTTGCCACATTTTTTAGGGGCTGATAGTACTACTGGCGCACCATACATACTTGCCACTTGTTTTATATTATGCGATATTTTGTATAGATATGGTATAACCACCACCCGTTTTTCGTCAACCGGGCGCCTAGTTTTTTCACCTAATTTTACTTTCTTTAGCAGCGTTCCTATCACTTCCATTAGGAACTGACACGGAAACCCGGTAGATTTTAGTGTATCGATTTAGCCCAAGAAACTCCCATTAATGGCATGGAAACATGACTTTTTTATAACTGAAGGGAGGCTGGAGATAGCTATGCCTCTTTTCACTCCATTGAAGTGCGAGGATGTGTAGTGAAGAATACCTTTTTTGGAACGGGGTGAGAATGACCAGCAGAAGTGATTGGCGTTCAATGAGAAGGAAAGGTCCAAGAATTGCAACACCCCTTCCTGAGGCTTCTCAAAAGTAACAGTAAGGCCAAAATCTCACACATAAAAAATGTCCATGATTGGACTAACTACATCTTAATCCGCAGTCTTTTTGTTCAGTAAAATAAACTCATCTACATATCTCAACGCGTTGGAAACTGGCGTAGACTCAATAGCTAAAGCAAGAGCCTGTTCAGTTCTCGCAAGAAAAGTATCACTCAAGACTGGAGCGACACAAGACCGAATACACGCCCCCGATCTTTGTAAAAATACCCCGTTTCGCCATCTGACGAATGTGGAATAAAAGAGAAATGGCAGTGGCTCAAGAATACTGTCTGCAGATCACCCCACTTGAGCTAAGGAAAGAAAGTTCGTCTTGGGTATCAATGCAAGCCCTGACGGAGCTAAGTAAAGGGTCACGAGGAAAGGAAAAAAAAGGTCTTCTACATCTATGCTAAATACACTGTGATTGGAACATAGATTTGTAATTAAAGTTTCAACAACAGTTTCGGAATTCTGAACGAAAAAGGGATCCTCAATACTCAGACCGGAAATGTGTGTTTTGAGGTATGCCGACATTTGCCGTTGCGACGTGCTCTTCTCAGTGACTATAGCTCGGAAAGGACATGCTTTTTTGTGCGTTTTGGTACAAAAAAGGACCTCCAGTTGCAGTCCGTCTGCTTTTTTTATGTTTACAGCCAACTAAGTCAACGACAAACTCTCGCAAAGACCTAGAGCTTGTTTCCTAACCTTCTTCGTGACTGCCAGCAGCGGTCGGAAGTTCTTTAGAACGGCTGTACAAGCTTTTTAATTATAAATGACTTCGGGCATTATCACAAAAAAAGCCTTTTGTATCGGATTCCAAAACACGCAGTTGATTGTCCACTAAAAAGTTAACCATCGGCCTAGGATCCAGGTACTGAACTCGTCTCAATCCAGTAAGAGTGTCAACACATTCCGACACACAACGCGGTCCAACCTCTTCATTGGCCTTGTGCGCCACTTTTCTTGCCAAGGCTAGGAGCACTGAAAGACGGATCATACCTGGGTCGACAAGGTGCACCGGTTCTTAGAGGAGGAGCTAGTGGTGGTTTCTGTCGAAGGGAAAACTCTAGCTAACAAATTACAACTACATTGTCCGGGGTGGTGCTCCCGATTCGAAGATGATGTCTAGTCAAGATGCGCATCGCACAGTTTTCTGGTGTGTTCATGGTCGAGAGGACATGTAGATCGTGTATTACCGCAATTTTTGAAAGAGTGGAGACCACCCGCATCGCCTTCTCGTTCAAGATTTTGAGCAATTCTGGTTGCGGTCGGGTACAACGAATGAAGTTGTACTCCTACGCTGCTTTCGATATGAAAAGTGCTTGGGCAAGGGTATGATGGCTGTGGGGGACAATGAGCCACACTGCACGTGGATGGACGGAAACCAGTACTTATTGGTAATAACCGATCATTTCTCAAAATGGGTGGAGTTACACCCGCTGAGGAAGCTTGTTTCGGAGCGCATCAGGGAGAAGTTGTTGGAAACTTTCATGCGCTTCGGCACACCCACCTGTCTCATCAGCGATAATGCTAGCTATTTTACCAGCAGAGTGTTCACTGACTCCTGCTTGGCGCTAATCATAAAGTACAAAAGGACGACACCATACCATCCTCAGGCTAATATCACTGAGAGAGTGAACCGAAACTTGAAGAGCATGCTGATCACACTAACGAAGAGACACAGGGACTGGGACGAACACATTGTCGAGATGGGTTTTGCAATCCGGACGACCGTGAACAGATCGACTGGGTTAACACCTGCGCTTCTAAACTTGTGGTAAGGAGCTATCGTCTCCGCTGGAGAACGGGTTACGAAATAACCAAGGTTCGACAGAGCTCCCACTCTCTACCAAACATAATAAATGTAGAGCTCCCACTCTTTGTACCAAACATAATTAATGTACCGACTAGAATTACTTCGACAACAGAAACCACTCTTGACCTTTGTATAACAAATCTTCCTTCTGATGATTTGAGATCAGGCACATTAATGTGCGATCTAAGTGACCACTTACCAATATACTGTCTTCTGCCTTGTAAGCAGCCACGCGGCTATAAACAAGAAGCGTTAGTTAGAGATTGTTCTAAACAAAATATTCAGCGGTTTAAGGATTTTATTTCGTGTCAAGATTGGAGTATTGTTTTGAGAGAAAACGATGCAGACAGGGCTTATGACGTTTTTCTATCCCAGTTTATTTCTGTGTATAACACATGTTTTCCCTTAAAGGTGCGAAAAAAACGTAAGAAAACTCGAAAGCCATGGATATCTAGTGAATTATATCAAAGGATTAAAAACCGGAACAAGCTGTATCAGATATTTTTAAAAACAAGGAGTAAAAATGACCTTTGCATATTTAAAAAAGTACGAAATAAACTAAACACTGATATTAAAAAAGCAAAATGTGAATACTACTTGCAAAAGTTTTCGGAAGTGATGGGGAATCCCCGCTTGATGTGGCAAACAGTAAATGAGTTAACTTCTAAAAACGTCTTGCCGAAAAAAGTGCCATTTTACGATGAGGCGCTATCGGAAGAGCAGATAGCGAACCGGTTTAACGCCCACTTTGTTACTGCTGGTGCTCCTTTAAATGACCGCGTAGATATACCATGTGAACAGTTCATAAGGACAAATTGCCTACATTCTCTTTTCTTATATCCCACTGATCAGTGTGAAATTATAGACGTAATTAGGGCACTAAAAGATGACTGCGCATCCGGTACTGATGACATCAAGCCTAGACCTTTAAAGGCCGTTTGTGAAGAAATCAGCTTTCCACTGGCTCACGTTTGTAACCTCATTCTATCTACAGGCGTCTTCCCGGACAAAATGAAACATGCACGTGTGGCTGTTATACACAAAGGTGGACCAGTTAATGATCTGAACAACTATAGACCTATTTCTGTGCTTTCCGTTTTTTCGAAGGTAGCTGAAAATATTATAAATAAACGACTTGTTAAATTTTTGACTTCGAATAATATTCTAGTAAAGGAGCAATTCGGTTTTCAGAAAAATAAGTCACCAGAAGTTGCACTGCTTGGAATAAAAGAACAGATCCTTGAGAATATAGAGCAAAAAAAATATACGCTAGGCATATTCCTTGACCTTAAAAAAGCATTCGATTGCGTTCAACATGATATACTCTTAAAGAAACTTCAGTTCTACGGAGTCCGCGGTGTTGCGTTACTATTATTTAAAAACTATCTCGCGTCCAGAACACAGTATGTAACCATAAACGGAGTGAAGTCAGACCTTCAACACATCAGATATGGAGTCCCCCAGGGATCTATTCTTGGCCCAATACTATTTTTGTTATACATCAACGACATTGTAAACATACGTGGTAGTTCAAATATAGTATTATATGCAGATGATACAAATATTTTCTTCTCCGGTTTAGACATACACGATCTCTTTGGAAGGGCAAAAACATGGTTGAGGGGGTTAGATATGTGGCTTAAATCAAATAAACTTTATTTAAACGTAGACAAAACTAAGTACTTACTATTTAAACCGAAAGGAATGACATTACCGTCAAATTTTAAATTAGAATTCCGGGACTCTTTCATTCAGCAGTCTTCAACAATCCGATTCTTGGGAGTTTTATTCCACGAAAACTTATCATGGACACCCCATATTGATTCGCTCATAGGAAATCTTTGTCGAGCTGTTGGTCTTTTGAATAGATTAAGATATTATCTCCCCCAGAAAGCTAAACGTCAAATTTATTTCGCCCTCATACACTCCCGCATTAGTTATTGTCTATTAGTGTGGTCAAGTACTTCCCAAACAAACTTAGATCGTCTCATATCTATACAAAAGCGAGCATTACGAGCAATTGGAAACATAGAATTTTTTAGGAATGCCACACCATACTTTAGAGCATACCAAATATTAAACTTAAGAGATCTACACAAATATAAACTGTCCCTCGAGATTTGGCGGCAATTTCATACTGACCAATTGTTGTTCCATGCAAACTACCCCGTGAAAATTGGGCCGTACAATTTAAGACAAAATGTAATAATGAAATCTCGTTCACGGACAAATTATGGAGATCAGAAGCTAAGTTTTCAGATACCAGATTTTTTGAACCAATACCCAACTATTTTAGACTTTCTAAATAGTGCCAGGTCACCCCTTAATTACAAGAAAAGTGTGAAAGAAATTTTATTTACGGATGAATAAAACAACGAAAAATATGTCCTAAACTTCTTGAATGATAAATGCATGTGATAGCACAAAAAAGTATTTTTTGAAGATCTGTTGAAGCAAAATGTAATATTATAGAAAATTGGCCCACCTCTGTTCGCACACTACTGGTTGTTTCTTATTTGTCTTCTTTTGTGTTTGTTTTTTTATTGTATAGCAGTGAAAGCATGTCACTCTTGTTCTGTTTGCTACCGCTGTTGCCAAAAAGGGCGGCGTGGCCTCGTCAGGCACTTCAAAGTGCCTTTAGCCATGTCCCCCGAGACATTCTGTAAGTTATGCTTCAAATAAATTCATACAAACAAACAAACAAACAAACAAACAAAATACGCGGCAGGTTGAAAGTTTGTCTTTCGAATGCGTTGCACGACGCCAGAGAAATTCTCGATGCAGCAAGGATCGAACAGGCGGCCCAGTACGATAAGAGTCATCGTCACCTGGAGTACAAGGTGGGCGACCTGGTCCTCAGGAGAACCCATCCTTTGAGCAATGCAGCGAGCGGATTCGCAGCCTCACTTGCTCCGAAGTGGGAAGGGCCCTACGTGGTGAAGGCACGACTGTCACGTCTTACCTACAGGCTTGCTCAGCAAAATGCGAGCGAGGAGTTTGACCCGGTCCATATCACAGACCTGAAAAAGTACCATCTTCGTGATCGGGATGACTATGAACGAGAACAAAACGAGGAATCCTCCGTACCGCGTGACTCTTGCGCGCGACCGGCAACGCGGCCTAAGCGCGGTAGCCGAACAGTGCGCGAACCCGTCGGTGAGAGATCTGATAGGGGCTCTGCGCGGTGCTATAATTTGCGGCCTAGAACTTGATCTAATCTTTCCAAGATGTTAATAGAGCTTGTTCTGTCCAGAAATTTCCCCCGGAGGGACCAGAATGGGCGGCTCCTTCCAGGAGGGCGACCTTCCACCTCCCGGGATACCGGCGGAGCCAGCCGGACCAACTCCCATGGTGGTGAACCCTTCCGGCAGAGGACCAGCCAGCCCAACGCACCGGGTGGCCAACCCGTTCGGCAGGAGACCAAGCAGACCAGCCGAGAAAATAGTCAACCAGGTTGGCGGGGGAACGCCAGACCAACCGACAGGGTGGTCAACCCGGTTAGCAAGGAGCAAGGCAGACCAACCGTCAAGGTGGTCAACCTGGTTGGCAGAGACGGGGTGAGCGATCCCGACGTCGACCACGTCAACGAAGACAGGGCGCTGGAGAGGCGGAGTAGCGGGGAAGTCCCAGGGACACGCTGAAGGACGAGGTGCTGAAGATCATGGCGGTGCAGAAGCAGACGAGTGCCGACCAGCGCACCCGCTTCAAGGCCTTTGTGGGCATTGGGGACTTTAACGGCCAGTGGGCCTGGGTGTCAAGTGCTCCCAAGAGATGGCCACGGCCATCCTTCAAGCCATCATCCTGTCCAAGCTGTTTGTCATCCCCGTCCGCAGTGGCTATTGGGGAAACAAGGTATGAAAGCGCCACACCGTCCTCTGCAAGGTGGCCGGCAGGTGTAGCAGCATGCTGGTGCGGCTGATCCGGCGCCCCGCGGCACAAGCACCGTGTCCGCCCCAGTGCCCAAGAAGCTGCTGCACATGGCGGGCATTGAGGACTGCTACACCTCGGCCCGCGGCTCGACGGCCACACTGGGCAATCTTGCCAAGTCCACCTACCTGGCCATGCAGCAGACGTACAGCTACCTGACCCCGGACCTGTGGCGGGAGCGGAGCTCATCAAGTCCCCCCCTCCCCCCGGAATTCACCGACCAGCTGATGCACGTCCACCGCCACCAGCGACGCGGAGATGGGCGACCTGGAGTCCAGTGACTCGGTCCAGTGACTCCGGATGTTCCGGACCTCCCGGAGTTTGAGGCTTGACGGGAGGGGAGTGTGGGGGACAATGAGCCACACTGCACGGGGATGGACGGCGCCGTGATCCAAGAAGAGGAGTGGCGAGGCTTGTAGTGTGTGCGCGAGGACAGAGAGACAGTGCCAAGGGCGGTTGACGAACAGAAGAGCCGGTGCCGGGACAGCCATCATCAACAGAAGACCTGAACCACAGGGCAGTCTTGGCCTTCCACAGCATCCCACGCACAACTTGAGTATTCATAAAGTGTTTCTCCATGATAGCGCTCCTCGTGTGACTTCCTCAAAGCGAGTAGAACTCGGCCTGATCGGGCAATATTGATAAGCGACCCACATGGTTTCGTCTGTCGGCGCCTCAGCTGTTGGGCTTTACACGCTTGAAAAGTTTCATGGTGCTCTTGCACGTTGGAGATGATCTTTGATGATGTTGCATGTTGAGTATGTTTTGCGTGCCCAAAGATACCATAAAGTTTTTGACAATTTCTTAAGGATTAAGATGAGAATTGAGGAACGATATTGAATAAGGACTTGCATGGTTAAGTGAAACTGGTCTCAAATATGTTTTCGCTTTAGCCCAGCATTACAAAACACGACATTGACAGACTTTTCGTGCAAAGGGTAGAGTCCAACTTTCACGAGAAAGATGGTTTCTGTATCCGTCCGAGTTCAATGGTGTCTTTCTGATTGTTGATTGGTCCTCCCTTCTTCCATAGTGCAATATCGTCGGCGTAGATCGCGAAACCTAACCATTAAAAGCTCGTCAGGCGTAAGAAAATGTCGGCTATAACGATGATAAGGAATGTTTTCGAGAAGACAGCCTTTGGAACACCGTTTCGTTTCGCAGTGGTGGGGCCTAGAGTGTCTCCAAAAAAACTTGGTTGTAGAGCTCTTATAAAAAATTTCGTATGAACTGAAGTGGTTTCAAAAATAGTTCATGGCTACGTGCTGTTTGAAGGACCGTCGCGTAGGGCAAAGAGTTAAATGCTTTCTGTGACAAGCACGTAGCGCCCTCACCCGTCCACCCGTCGACGGCCGCCAGCCTCGACGGGCAACATTGATCACCGCGCAAATAAACGCCGGGAGCGCACGCCGCCCTAGTCAGTCATCGTCCACCCTCAC